>VACF01001959.1:0-124427 GCA_006891605.1 Pleurozium schreberi
ACAGTCTGAATTACGGGTTGTGGGTTGCTGGAAGTGCATTATTTATAGCTCTTCAACAAGCTGCCAATTTCATGAGTGCATCCAGAAGTGAGCAAGGAARTAAGCTYTAAACTACTTGTCGGTAGGAGGCTCACTATARYTCATCAGAATGCCATTCTCAGTAGCTTCCCAAGGAGATTTCTCTCAGCGTACTTGGTCTGGGATTAATTGAGCACGAATTTTCAGATTCAAACGAATTGAATGCGATCTGAATAGCGCTTCCAGGGACTYGTATACTCGCCGTTCCAGTGTAAATGCCGACACGTTTAGTCGGTTTCTGTCCAACCATGGCCAGTTGGGTGTGGAGATGAGGACGCATTTGTTGCCTCGCAGGTTTCATGGCATTTCGCATTACGAGAACGGCAGTCGCATCAGTATACCAGTGCCATGTCCRCAGGCGCTTCTCGTGGAGCCTCACCACAGCTACTACGGCGAGCCTTGGTCCGGCGGCCGCGACGTMTTCGAGTTTCTCWCCTCAGCCRTATCACTCCAGCCACACCACCGCGTCCTCGAGATCGGGTGTGGCACCTTGCGCGTCGGCTTGCATTTCATTCGGTTCTTGCACGCATCCCATTTCTTCTGCTTGGAACAAGACGCGCTCTCCCTGGCGGCGGCGCTGTTGTACGAGCTTCCGGCCAACGGACTTCTCTGGAAACGCCCATCGTTGCTCCTCGGGGAGGATCTGTTGAAAGCTGGAGAGCTTCTACTGCAAGGGCCGTTGTTTGATCTCGTCTATGCAAGTGCGGTTTTCTTGCACATGCCGGAYGGGGCTGTTTGGAAGAGCGTCGAAGTGCTGGGAAAGCGCTTGGCAATGCCGAATGGACGGCTGTTTGTGTCRCACAATATGAAGTTTTGCACGCGGTTGTCGCGGAGGGGATGTGAAGAGCGTCTCAAGGAGGCGGGGCTGCTGTATGTGGGGAAGCAGACGCACGATAGCCTGCTGTTCAATCACTTCGAAGTTTGGCATGAGTTTCGGTGTTGCAGCCACAAAGATTTCTGAGACTTGGGATTATAAGGAGCAGACCAAATCAAGGAAGGTCGTGTCAGTTAACGGAAGAAGCTCAATGCATGCACAGCATGCCGATATTCGCTGATGCACGGAATTTCATCCGCAGATTGCCGTTCACGCAAGATTTTGGAGTAGATAAAGCCCCGACGTGAAGAAGAGATACTCGCATCCTGAAACTAACGCTTTGACTCTGAAGGACGAAGGATTCGTGGGATGCGAATTCGATTGATCTTGTGCAAAAAGAACTAATGAGCTTCAACCAAATTCACCGCGTAAGGTTTTGACAAAGGAATAACATAAATCAGATAAAAAGAAACTCTTTGTGAATTCAAATATGATAAAAAGATAACATGGAACACAAGGTTTGAGGAATATAAAACATTCAATTCATGCATGCCTGAAAAAGACATGCCAAAGGCTTCACTTACGGCTGCTTTTGGAGTGACTGGACAACTTCTTGACTTTCCCTTGCTTCTGCTGCGCGGTTTACTGAATTCGTCATCAAATTCGCCATCAAGATCGTCGTCATCATCATCACTCGAGTCGTGATGCTTTGTCCTACGGGCGGGATCGAAGCACTCATCCTCGCTGTCATCCAATTCGGATACCTGAAATTGCAGAACGAGTAGTAAGCATCGCAAAGAGAGCTGGAACTGCCATTCATACAGCAGACCAAAACCTTCAAAACCACAAGAAATGACAGTTCAAGAGATGAAATAACTCACATCATCAAATTCATCTGCAATGCGCTTGAAAGTTTGGTGCCGAAAGTCATACTCATGACCGCACATGAACACATCATCACCTTCATGCCCAGATTTGGCATACTCATCCGGTGTCATGACATAACAGTGTCGAAGTATTGTATCCATCTGAAAATTTAGTAAAAAGTCATTAGAATCTTTGGTACGAATCCTTGCTCAATTGGCAATTAATTCCAGCAAAAATCTGTAATCCATATGATTTACCTCGTTCTCATCAACGTGATTGGAACGAAAAAGCTCCCTCCGTCCGTGCCACTGCTGCCGTCCATCAGCTGTCTCTTCAGGCAAGGCCCACCATCGCCCTTGAAAATGTGATGTGCCGTCCTTGTCTCGCCACATTCTGCAGAAATTGAGCACTACTTAGCTGCCACTGACTACTATTTAAGAGGATGCAGTCTTCATCTGGAACTTGGACAGAACATCGTAATATGCTCCTTCAAACTTGGGATAGTAACTTYGCATAGCGCTGTACATCGAGAATATATAGAGATGCGATGTCTAATCAGCATACTCAGAAACGACATTCCCAATTCAGGATAGTGATACTAGAAGGACATACTTCTCTATACGAGACACCCACAGCTCTTCCGCCAGGAGTCTTTCACGAGCCGTCCTGCGCCTTCGCTTCTCACGCGGCAGACATTCCACCTAATATGTTTCTCAAGTTAGTTCAGGAAAGATGAAACTCACATGAGCCAGAATTAGGGTTAGCCACTAAGTGCCCACATGGTCAGATGTGGTCGCTTCCATATCYATGGGAGYTGAGAGAAATCRTTAGGAAGGTCACCATATGTACCAATAGAAGAAGCAATCATCCCCTGAATTTCTGATCTAAAGAGATATGTTTTGGAATCGACTATTAGATTTGACAGTGGACGTTCAAATTTCAGCTTGAGGTAAAAGTCTATGCCAGGCAGTCATGAGATTCCTCAATTTACTGTCCGGCAACGAGAAAATGGATCAAAAGCTTGTAAATCAATAAAACAATCGCCTGTCTAATGTAATGAAAGTAGCGAGAACAAAATTCTGCAGCAACCTGGATAAAGCTAGAGAGACGGCCTCTACAACAACCCAAGAAACAAATGCAGCCTTACATTTTCGCCTCTTGCAAGGCCAGCACAAGTCGAACACATCCAGTCACCATCTGGAACTTCCTCCAATGGCGGATCCACGCAACGTAAATGAAACCCGCCCAGGCACTCATCACATTCAATCATCGTCGCTTCACCACTCCGGCCACAAACCACGCAATCTTCCACTTCCACATCAGAATCGGACCATTGCTCTGCACTCTCACCATTATCTGCTTTGTCTTTAATCCCTCTCCGCACATACACATCATCCCCAACCCGATACTCCACGCCTTCAAACACAATCTTCTTCACATACCGCCGCCCTTCTCCTTCTACCAAATCCCTACCACTTCTTCGCGTTGAGGTTCGGCTTCCTCTATGCCTTCCTTTCTTCAACTGAACTTGATCAAGAATCTTCCGAGGTCGGCCCACCCTACCTCTCTTCGGAGTTTCACTCAACCTCCGAGCTGCGCTGCGCGTTAACCGAGGCGACTTCCTAATCTCTAAAGCATCATCATTGCTACAGGTTTCAAAACCCCTGTCCTTGGCCTTCGATTTCTTTGGAGTCAAGCTTGGAGTCGTACCTGCAGATTTCTTGGGAGTCGACCTAACTGGAGTATYAGCTGCAGACTTCTTCGGAGTGGATTGAGATTTCGATCTGCTCTCTTCGCTGAATAGRCGTCGCGGCCTCACTCGTTCCGAAGTGGATACACACACCGGTGTCGGAGGCGTGAAGGTGGACGCCTTAGGAAWGCAGTTGGGAGTAATTGGAGCAGACTGTGAAATCGCAGGTGATACTACTCCCTTAGCTGCCCTCCCCCTTCCTTTCTTGACCTCCACTGCGACGCTCGCCATCCCGGGCGCCATCTCTACCTTCCTGAGCAAGGATGAAGTCACTCCCCTCGTCCTAGCTTAACATTGATCTGCACACAACAAAAGCTCCACCATTCTGAATAGAGCGTTTTCAAACCAGATTCTCAATGCGCATATGACCGGATTGCAATGCTAGTTAGAGATGTCATCGAGACCGAGCTCAACGGATGCTAATCGAAGGGGTGATTGCGATCAAATCGTGAGCTGCGGAAAGGAGAGATGTGTGGAGAGGGGAGGGAGACGTGAGCAGAGGAAGGAGTTTATAGAGAAGAGCGGGAAGGAATGGCGGGAAACAGTTCTGACGCCACGTCGGAGGATGTACCCGTTGCTCGTCGCGGGAATGCTGACAAGGTATGTGCCAGCTCAGGTATTTTGGAGCACAGAAATCCATGCAAGATGGTCAGCATTTAACCCTAAATAAAACACTAAATGCCCAAAGCATCATAATTTGGTGTCGACTAAACTTCACAGTTATATAAAATCTTATAGATTTAGTACCTCTACCCCAGTATGCTCGAACAGTTAAGGTCAACTCTTTCCAATCATTATTGCATGACTCCACCAATTCTTAGCAACTCTCCCATAGCCACAGGATAAACACAAAGATAACCAACCAAAGTATTCTCAAAGTAACATCAGACGAGTGACCATAAAAGGAAACAATGCAAAACATTTGATAGCGGTTGTGAGAACGCAATAGATGGCAACAAAAAGAAAAAGACTCAAAAATCTTGACAGTATGCCTTGATAGCACGTGTCTTCTTCCTGTAGCTTTTGGTACCTCCAACTGAGATGAACTCAAGGTTGTGCATAAAAGCATCTAAAATCCTTTTCCACATGTAAACCAGCTCCTCAACAATGTTATATACCCTGCATGATAACTGAAGGTAAGTACACCTTGCATAAGTACACCTTATGGAAGTCAACACCTACAAATGTGACACGCACATCCACAAATAACCTTATTTCATTAATCTGAAAATTAGCCCTCCAACTTTCATGTTCGTCAACTCTAGAGCTCGCACGCTGCCCTCCACAGAGAAGTTGGCGTTCAAACAGCAAAGAGCACATGCTGCACACACATCTCACCGCACCAAACAGACTACTCAGAACCAAGGTTGAGGAATGACCATAATCTTGCCCTCCTCTACAGCCATTTCCTGGTGTTATAAAACCACAAGGTAGCTCTAAATTACAGAATGGGAATCGAATATCTCGTAGCTATCAATGTCACCGGATGTTGCCAGCCGAAGAAAAGGTACCTACGAAAACAATAGAGTACATAGGATGACTTTCATACATTGACTTTTTAATAAMTGTAGCTGGTTGGCGACGAAGAAAAGCACCCACTAGTCGGTATGTCAAATTTCTATTGCTCCTTCCTTTCAGGATCGCTTTTCTGAACCTTCACAAAGGGCAGAACTCCCAGCAAGTACTCTATCCTCGGGTTCCAGTCGCGYTGCTGAGCTCGGCAATACAGCAARAACATGTTCCCGAAATACGAATTGAAACCCATCARTACATGCCACAAAGCATGYCCTTGTGGGTTCACCCGAAGCTTCGACATCCGATTGCACAAGTGCCGGTCTGCCAGCCAGAACATCGCACCCACAACCAGGAACAAAACGTAGCGATGAACCAGTTTCCTCACCAGAGGATCGGTTGTGTGGATGTAATATTTGTACATCCTGGGGAGACACAGCATCGCCAGAAACACGTAATGCAGCTGGAACCCCACCACGAATCTGAACTGCGAGTGCAGAATAGCGAAGATGGTTCCATACAGAAACAGTACAGTCGGCATCGTACTCCGGTAATGCCAATCTGGGGAATACAGCACGTAGATGTAAAGGAGCATCACCCACACCATGGGAGTCTCGTCACTCTGCTGTTGACTGCTCTTCCAAGGCAACCATGCAACGAGTCAGTAAATCATCAATTTGATTCATTCTCCGCTCCATCACAGCCACTGCGTGGTATAAACTTCATAATATCTCAAAGTGGCACTCGCATCACAAGGCTGTCGAAACCTGACAATGACATGGTTTCGATACTTCCACATAACGCACCCCAAAACTAAAATGAGCGCTTAGGAGAATGGAATATCACGTCATAGCAGCAGCAGAGTCTTGAGTCAAGCCGACAGACCTTGCAGCACACCATGAAAAAAAAGGCAATCTATCAACGCATTCTACGAGGACGAATATGGACGCTTACGCATGTTTCAGAGTAGCATGGAAGAGGATACTGCCGAATCCCAACGCGATCGTGGACAAGTGAAGAACWCTAAAACGCCGCTCAAATCTTTGACTGATGGTGTAATACAGGCCTATCAATGCAAGAAGGATCCCCGGGATGTTGGATATGGTGTTGTAAAACTCTGCCACCATAGGCGTGACTTCATAGTTCTTCTCACACCACTCAGTGCTCGCTGTGATCGGCCCCCAATACCCGTCAGAACCAGCCATTGAACAAAATCAGGCTCAACGGCTCCGACCCCACCTCCAAACTTCCGATTCTCAACTTTTTAACTTGAAAATGTGAGAACTCTATTCTCCATTATTTCTCAAAGTCGAGCTCACTTACTATGGCCTCTCAAGTCAAGCCTGAAAAATACAAAACATGCTCTCTGTCAAGAAAAAAAATTACAAGCGTACAAAGCAACTGGTGGAGACCAACGTACGAGTGATCAAGTGGTCTGCCCTGATTCCAACCGTCAGTGATACCTCCACCGACATTCTACACATTAAGCACAAGAGCGTTCCATTCATCATCTACACCAGAAAGACACTTACAAGATTGCCACGAGTGCAGAATCAATTGACCCAGCACTAATATATTCCGCCATATAGGAACCGGAAATCCAGACCTGGAAAGAGGTCAAATATTATCCAAAGCTTCCCACCAAAGCGATGCACAACTACTCGTCCATCCATCAAGCGCACTTCCCCAGTACCTCCCCAAAGTAGGAGTCTTCCCACTGACATCAAGCCAAGTAACCATGAGAAGCCGTTAGCAAAAGCTTTGCAAAAATCAGAAGATCCACAATTCAAGCACTTTCCAGTTCTGCCACGGTCGCAACAGATTGCCGAAACAAACAGAGTAAACCCGAGAGCAATCCCTCCCCTCTGCAAACTCCCTGTTCTTTGCTTTTCAGACAACTCGCAAACCATGCCTACCAGAACAATTTCCCCAAACAAGGCGCACGGTCGCTCGCGCACGTAAACTCCAGGAAATTTAAAAATTTATTTCAGACCGTAACAATCCACAAACTGACGTTTGCCAGCAATTTCTATCACAAGAACTCGACTCGACTCAAATTTCACCCTCAAAAAAAATGCCTGCTCAAAAACGTTGAACGAGCAACTAGTATACATCACAAACTCTCTCCCGCTACAGCAAAACGCGCCCTACAATCTCTACTCCGTCACCACTCGCGCACACATTAATTCCGAGGTGCAATCACACAGATAAGCAGCTTGTCAAATCCATGTATGAAAAATACACGAGAAGCAGGGATTCACACAAGAGACCAAAAAATCTATTCCGTGATTCACTCTCCACGCAAAGAATGATCACTATAACTAGCCAGAGCAGAGATCGTTCATCGTCGCTCCTTTCCGAAACCGAAAGTCACAGCCTCATCCAACTCAGAATCTCCGACACTCCCCAATCTCTCCCGTGTCCCTCGATTCACAATCAGTAGTCAAAATCAGCAAAATCCAAGTGAGGCCACCACTTACAAAGCTGAATTCTTCCTCCACAGTCTCCGCAACGCAGAAATGAATCCCCACACCGACCAAGAACAGCCCTAAAATAACAGGCGCGACCTTAGAAATCGAGGCAGGGACTGCGCACGATAACTACCAGCTCCTGCTGTAATACCCTTCTATCTTAGTTAGGTACCACACAGGCCCGGATTTGCGTAATTCATACTTAGCAATCCTTGGGCAAAAGATCGAACAAAATGAAGTAAAGAAAGGTCTCCTGACAAACACACTAAACTATTGTTGAGCAGACTTGACAACTGAAAAACTAACATCGCACATTCCAAGTCAGACAAAAATGACATACTTCCTGAATGTTCACTTTTCAACACCAAGCTCCCAGACTGTAAATTACCTATCAAGTCAATAGTAGTGCCATCTTGAATGGTGACAGCGTTCACATTTGCGCAAAGATCCAATAGCAACTGCACGCACTCCGAGTGGCTGTTTAGAGCAGCCATATGAAGAGATGTAATACCTCCATCAGCTGCTCTGTTCACAACCCTCGCTAACGAACTGCAAGAYAAATGGAATCTATCAAAAATGGGTAGAAAAATAGACGGAACAAAACAAAACGACACTCACGTGCAACCAACGTGATCTAAGATTCACTAACATCTATGCTCAGGCATAAACTCAAAGAAAGAAAGGTAGTTGGGTTATGGTGTTAAATGGCGACCTTTGATCCGGGTGATTTTTCATGGATGCCAATTCATCACTGTTCACTGGTTGCTGCAAAGTATTCCACAAGTAAGGAACACTRGGCACATAATCAGCTACAATCAAGCGTATGCATCGTGCATGGCCGCTGACTGCCGCAAAATGTAAAGCAGTGCGACCATTCAAATAGTCTGCTCTGTTCACCTGCACATGAAAACTTCGGATTTTCAAAATGTTGAGGACGTAAAAACTATGCTTGCAAATAAATMACGCTTGTAACGCGCACTGAAAAAAAACAATTAGCAACAACTGACCTCATTTCATTCACAGTACTACGAAGAAGTTAAGTATGATCAGAAACCGATATGCAATGAACGCTTCATCCTCATAGACATTATCTTCCCTCCGTTCAGGTCAAAACCTCCTACTGAGAATCTTAGTGTAAGCAGTCACTCCTTACTCTTAACGATTCCAGAAAATTCTTCACGAAAGCATCCCTAATATCCACTACTTMGCCCCCAATACACTGTAGACTGTCTGAGGCTAAGTAGTGGATGGGTAGGGGCCACAATTAATACCTCAACTCCATACTGGATTCCATTTGGATAACTTCCAATAAGATAACGGACAAAGTTCGAAATGYGCCAAATTAACATAATCTGCATTAGAAACTCATGTTAGAAAAACCAGGGGAGCATCACCAATTCGCTGCAATGATGCATCGGTACGAGTATGGGAGCCCCACAAGGATATTCTATATGAGTCAATAATGGTAGATTCAAGAGACGACCTAAAGGCTGAACTATATTAAAAAAAAAGAGCATGAGTTAGGGGCTGTCAGACGGACGAGTCGTACATTTTGCAACGCAAAGTGTAGATTTGAAGGAAAATTCAAAGACAAAACTTCATGGACATATCATTTAAGTCCGCAAGTTAGTGCCCATTCACGCTCTGAGTCGCTGTCTCTAAGAGAAGTTGGCCTCAACCCTTACGAGAGGACCAAAAGAAGGCAGGATAGAGACAAAACATTAACCGGCTTAATAAGCTAAAAACGTTCGAAAATATGTAGGCAACTCATGTCCTACAAAAAATGAAAACTCTCGACCGATGAAAAATATTAACCAGCAGCAATCGATGCTAAACTTCTACTGACTCAAAAACACACTTTCACCTAATATACCTCCACTCATTATTACGTTTTTCAATTCTTCCAAAACCAATGCGAAGCAGCTACTAGTTGACTCGAACATGTATATAGAAACATGAAATATGCTTCAGCTGCATTGTCTCTTGAAGAAACCAGAGTCCAGAATTGCTTAGGCGGCTAATTTGTAATTTTCTTACATTTGCTCGGTAGAGTAGCAGGGTCTGCACCACTTCCCAGTGACCATAACGACAAGCYTGCATTAGGGCAGTCTGCAAAGTCACAAAATCATGGAATGTCAATGAGCATTTGATCAAGGGACATCCTCACTAGAAAAGCAACACGAAGCAGAATGGTTTTGAATATGGAAATGAACATTACTGATCAAAACCGCGATGTGACCTAAGCAGCTCRTTCACAAAGAATAACCCTTAAATACCTGTCCACAATAGTTCCGCGTATTGACTTCCACTCCACACTCCAGAAGCAATGTGACGATCTGGATGACAAGTTCATACACAGAAGTCAACAATATGCAATAATGCCTTCATATAAAATGGCATAAAGATCAAATTGAGGCCAAAAACTCCATAAATCTCAAAAATAGAAAATTACATTACCATCCACTAAATTAACAGACGTCAAATACTAAGATGATTAGCCTGATCCAATCCGATACAACAAGAGGCTACATGGAGGAGCCAAAATCAGATGTAGCTAAAACAGCTGCACAGAGTTCAAATAAGAAGTCCAATTCGATCAGCAATTACAACTAAGCACACTGGACACAACATCAGCGGAGCCATTACTACAAAACTCAGGAAGCTCAGATGAAGTCCGACAACTTAGTGACATGATCGTGTCCGTAAAATCTGAGATTCATATCCCACAAGAAGGCGGTTCTTATTTGATATTCAACTCAAGCATACGAGTAGCAATCTCGGACAAAATAAACGACCTCCACCTTCGAAGAGATGACGTTAACAACCACGAAGGAACAATCATCTTGAAACTTCTTGCCAAAGTGTCGAACTCTGATATCAGGTTACATAAATCTGGATCAAGCTATCCCAGYCAGTGTACGAAGGGTGCAGAAAGTGAGCGCCAAAGACTCGCGTTGGTGGAGACCGAAATTCTAAACAAGACAGACGCATGGCGTGACCAATTTCTGCGAACGCGGAAGAAGAAGCACCGACCTCATTGTGCCCTTGCATAGCCGAAAAATGCAGGGGCGAGTTGCGCACTCCGAAGGTGGAATATTTCGCCAGGCGAGGGTTACAATCCAACAGCGCCTGTGCTTCCTGCAAATCTCCATCYCGTGCCGCGGATACCARCCGCTCCCCGGATGCTGAGCAACCAAAGGAATTCCCCATGGTGTCGCCAACCTTTAAACCCACTCGCACAACTCTCGCCCCTTCCTCTGCTCCAACAATTTCATTCTCCAGATGCGATAACCCTACACTTTCACATCTGTACGAGCGCCCTCACTTCCGTACACAAATCGCTTACCCCTCGAAACAACACCATCCATCTTCAGCAAGGCACTGCAAGCGACGCGCAGCTCATCCTCATGCCTTCGACACCAAGCTCGCACCCCCGAAAGCCACGTGAAACCCGCAGAGCTTCTTACAATGAACACGCACTGCCTAAACCACWCAACCTACCACACTCCAAGCCACCATTCCAAAAACCTACCGACAACGACAACGCATCAATTCGAAACCTCCCGTCCGAAAACGTCCCAACCGACTTCAAAAATGCGGTAACAGCAACCACATGATCTCGGCRACATCTAAAGCCGCGCACATATGATACAAAAGCACTCACATCGAATGCAATCACTCCAACGTATGCAGTCTAACCGAGGCAAACGGGCCACAAATACAACCTCAACGGAGCAGAAATCGCTAAAATTCGATGCGTTTCACTAAWGAATCAGAAAAAACGCAAACGCAACATTATCCAACATTCGGCAACACGCTCACTCCCTAAAACCAGGGCGAAACTCAATAGAGACCACCGCCAATTGAAGAAGAAGTGACAGGCGACATGGCTGCATAATTAGAGGTCCATAGAATCATCCCAGCCCGGAAATGGGCAAACACTCCAGGAGGAAGAGGAGTCGAAGCGGAAGAGGTGCTCATCAGGCTTTGAATGTGGATGTATGATGGATGCATGTCTGAATGAATTCATGTATGTATGTATGTATGCGTGTATGGGTGGTTTGTCATGGGTCCATCATAGGCATACGACGCAGAGTCACCTTGAGTTGGCAAGTGGGGCGGACATGGTGCCCAAGTGGAACGATGATTCGTGGATGGCGGAACGATGATTCGTGGATGGCGTACACGGTTGAGTAGGTATCTCCGTAAATGCAGGGCACTCCACACTACCCTCTAAATTCAGGTGGACGCAACTTGGGATACCGGTGGTGTACTGTACTGTAGGGCACTTTTCTATATTGTCTGCAATGGACACGCGTTACCGGTCCAACAATGCGGGCGCTTTCAAACGGTAATTTCCCTTCAAACACGGAACGCGTTCAAATTAATTGATGATTTGGTCAGCTGTCTGAGTGAGTTCCTGCACCGAGTCAGCAGCTTTTTCTTTTTTCATTTTATTACAAACACCAAACCTACTGCAAAGTCACGGGTGGATAGCCCTACTGCAAGGACCCGTGAATAAAATTCAAATATCAATTTAACATATTTTACTCTTTACTCTGTAGAAAAAATGACACATGTCCCAACTTTAGTGTGCAAGAAAGTAGGAAGTGGTGAGTGGAAAAGTAGTTTTGTGAGTGATCAGAATTGGAAAAGTCTAGAGATTGGCAATGAGTCCGGCGCACTTTCTGCCTTTGAAAATTCATAGTAATTTCAATTCATGCTATAAAATTACCACAATTTTTGCAATCCCCGTCATTTTTATCAGCACACCTCTGAAAATATTTACCTTGCATTGCTCCAGATTCATCCAAAATTCCTTATTCGGTCAATTATGGGTGGTTCTAAGGTAGGAGGTCCTAAAATGGAGCACATTCTAAAACCAATCACGCTCCGGAGGTACATTTTGCACTCCCCAATGTACAAGCAATCTACATTTGAGGAGGTGGTTGATTTTAGAACCCATTGAAATGCACTTTTTTGCAACTTCAAAAATTCATAACTAATTCCATAAAGCTCCAAAAAATATGAAACGACTTGGGTTAGATGCCAATTCCACTTATCTTTCTTGGAAAATTTACTGAATATTATTCATGGAGCTTCAGCCCTGAGATGGGCGCTTTATGGACCTCCTACCTTACCTTATCACGGCAGATAATCATGTCACCTATTTYTTTTGGTTTTTGTTTTCATCAATTAATTAAATAGGGTACATAAACAAAACATAGAGTACGACAGAGATTCTGCATGTCAGAAATCATTCATTTTTTCGTCATACTAGAGCTAGACCAGGGAATGAATGTCATCACCAATAAATTTGAAAACATCTGGTAACTTCAATTTGAAAGGCAGGCCAGGGGTCACTTATTGGTTTCTGTTGCTTCTGTTGCTTCTGTTGCGTTGCCAGTATCTTACACAGTGCCAGTGCTGCTTGGCTTGCAGTACTACTGTAATGGATAGACAAGCATTTATATTGAGATTCCTTTGGAAATCAGGTCCATACTGGATACACTACAGCACCATAAGTCACTGTGTCATAACTTCCACTCATACCAGGGCTTTATTTATTTATTTATTTATTTATATTATTTTATTATTATTTATTTTTCTGGAAATAAAGGTGACCAGCAGAAGGTATCTCAGAACTGGTTCTGTTTTTTTTTAAAGCAAAATGTTCACTTTTGGAAGATCTTTTTTTGAATTTACACTGAGGGCTTGAAGAAATTAAGTAGCAGCTGAGTGAAATTTAGCCAGTTTTGGGATCAGTGGTGACCAATAAAAAAACAAAAGACGAAGGAAGTGAAGGAACATCAATCCGTTTCTTTTTTCATTTTTTTTATGAAAAGTGAAAATGGCTATATAAATATTGGATAGAAAATATCACGTTAGTGCATGTTGTATGTCTATAATTTTTGTTTACATCCACGATCTGGAGGTTTCATCCAAGATTAGTTTTTAATTCAAAGTTTTATGGGAGAAAAATTTATGGTTTGTTGTCATTTTTTAGCCAATTAATTTTTTTCTCAAGTGCAATCTAGCACCAAGAAGCCAAAATAACCACCGACTCATATCCCTTTTTGAATTTTCCATCATAAGATCACATTCGAATAGACAAGCCTATTACCATGCAAACTAGTAGTTTGAATATCTTGGGGTCAACTCCAAGAGGGGCACTTGTTTTTCAAAGGTGTTTTGCTAGTTTCATGAATTAAATCCAAAGGCGCAATTATAACTTTTGGATTGAAATTGTAGTTTATGTGAACTTTTATGTAAAATAGTGCATTTTGGAATTACAAAGCAATCATTGAGGGAAAGCACAAACATCCTTTAAACAATCCATAACAACTCTCCATGATCCAATGGTACTAAATGTTCACCATTTAAATATTGAAATGCATTAGGAAAAATTTCAGCCTTGCAAAAGGCCGTTAAGACTTTATTTTCAGCACCTCCGTGATGCAAATACAAAAAAATAAAAAATAAAAAATATTTTTTAAATATTTTTATTTGAAAAAAATAGTCAATMTGAGRTGGCGCTWATGTGGCACCAATAGTGCCACGTCAGATTCCAAATTTTTAGAAATAAAAAACAATTTTTTATTTTTATTTTTTTCTCTAATTGCACCGCAGGGGTGCAAAACTTGTAGTCTCTTTGAGGGCTGAAAATTTTCCTAATGTTACCCCTTGTTGGCATTAATTAATGCATTGATTTGTCAAAAAATGAACATATTTGGATGTTTTTTGGATGGAATCGGGCCAAGTGTAGGATGATAGGAATAGGTAGTGAAAGGAAACAAGATGGACTACCTCAAGCTCAACATAGGCATCCCGAATGCGCCTCTGACGCCAAGCTTCCATCATCACTCTATGTATATCTGCAAAACAWATTTGTACGTATGTGGAAAAAATAGTTTGGAAACCTTGACCAAAAAACACTTTGACCCTTTATATCTTTTGTATCATTACATGAGATTTGAGGGCATTATTTAGAAGATCATTTCAAGGTTGTTCCCATAACCAAATTTACAACCGTTGTTGTAATAAATTGATTATGCACTTATTTCAAGTCTTGCAATTTACAAAATATGCTTTATTACATGCCTATGGATACATAACAAAAATCAATTATTGTTTTGAATCAACCTAAAATTCCTTTGAAAACTATTTTTTTCCTTTAAGAACACTCTTGAACCATTGTGCTGAAGCTTTGGGATATCGAGCTTGATCATTCTTAAAATCTACATAGTAGAGACCAAATTGTACGGTGTATCCAGTTGCCCACTCAAAATTATCTAAAAGTGACCAAGCAAAGTATGAGCGTATATCAGAACCATCCCTGTCAAATATTCACAAAATTAGTTCACATTATTATCTCCAATACAAGCATTTGCAATTTAATCAGTATGTTTGTAAAAACAATAAATTTCAAAACTTTCATGATAACCAAAGATATTGCTAGCACAAATTAGAAAAATATAAAAACTAAACTGAACTTACTTTATTGCCAAGAGGACATTTTGTAAATAGTCGTGATAATAGTTGATACGAGTTATGTCATTCAATTGTTGTTCCATTGGCAATGTCTCCGCTGCATTAAATTCATCCACACCTATACAAATTAAACAATTCAAAGTCAGTTTTTTAATATTAATTTAAAAATAAATAAATAAAAATAACTAATAAACTTTTATTTTAAAAAATACGACATTTAATAAAAAACTTAATATTACTATGTGTCAAAAAAAAGATAGAATTCACATATATTATACAAATAATTAAATATTATCAAATATAATTGTTGCTTATAGTTACCATTTTCGGTAATATAGATTGGAGGGTTGTTGTAACGATCACGAATCCATCCTAAGAGGTGACGAATGCCGGATGGATAAATCCAAAGCCATGGAGAAGCTGCCTRCAAGAAAAAAATAATTACAAATTAAATACTATTTTGTGCATTGAAATTGTCATTATTTTTGAGAAAAATTGAAAGAAAAATTGAAAATTTAAAAATCAAAATCTTGAACTTTCAATGAAAAAAATACCACTGGTGCTAGAACTGTCCCATTATGAGAAGCTGCATCACAAAGTGCATCAAGAAAAATAGAAAATGAGTATTAGTTCATGGAAGGGGAATTTAGTAAAATCAAAAGTAATAAATCTTTAGCTTGTTTGTTTTGATTGTTATGGTAAAATCTTTGGAATTGTACATTCTCTAGTCATGTTCACGGTCTTGTTGGAAAGCAAGGAGGGGTGCCTGGACTTTGTTTCATGGCATTCCAACTCACTGCAAAATAGATATATTGAATTTTCAAAGTTTTTATGGATTAGAATATTAGAAAATTACTTTTATATTATTTTAATAATTGTGGCAACACCACATAATATACTAGTAATTATTAAATTACTAAACAATTCTTACCTGTGAAACCCACTCCACTGTCATTTTCAATAGATACATTGGTATGATAAGCATATTGAGTTGAATAATGATTGAAACCAATCCAATCRTAAGATCCTTTTATCAAAGCTTTTTGCTCCTCTGTAAATTTTGGCAAGCGATAACCCAAATATTTTCGCATAAATGGTGGATAGTCTCCAAAAACAATGGGATCCATAAACCTGTAGATATATAATAACATAAGTACATAACACTCAACATTTGAGTATGAAAAAATTGTTATATCATCATATATTGAAATATTTAAAATTGCGTTCAACATAATATAACATAAATACAGCAATAAGTACAAATTCAATTGTTTCAATAACTTACCATCAAAGATAAAATTCAAGTCCTCTTTGAGCAGCTTCTTTGTCTTCTTTAGAATCAGTGAGAGGTATATACCACATGCAATCATTTTTTATTCCAATAGATCCTTTTTGTTGAGCCTACAATTGTCCATTACAAAGATCAATATAAAGATCAAAAAATGAAAATATAAAAAAGTTTATTCAAGATAATTGTAAGAAAATTTATGAATGAAAAAATGCTTACTTGAAATTCTTTTCTGTAGATATCTACAACTCGAGCGTGACCATTCAATGCATTGTGTGCCGCAATCCATGGTTCAATAAAGGAATTTCCTTTTGTACAATTTCCATATGGTTGGGAACAACGACCGGGTGCAAACCCCCCACCAAGATAACCTAGTTGAACAAAGCTATGTATTTCATTAAAAGTCAACCACTTCTTGACCTTGCTCCCAAATTCTTGGAAGTAGAAGCGAGCCAAATCACCCAAAATTTCCCTGCAAATAAAAATWAAAAAAWWTTAATTTTGAAAAAAAAAAATTGTATTAAATGTAAAATAATTGAAACATRCAACTAAAATTACATTGTTTSTGTTATTGATATTAGAAAGTAATAAACATTCTGATAAAGACAAGGAAAAATTTGGTTAYGTACACCATCTTTGGATTTAACCATCCATYSATAGACTCCTCAAGAGCACTTGGCATGTCYCAATTGTAAATGGTTACATATGGTTCAATACCTTCAAGACAAATACAATACAAATTAATATCACCATGAATACCAAATAAAATTATTAAATATGCAAATAAATAGATTTTGAATTTTTCATCTAAATATTTTATGAATATTTTAACTACATAAAATATTATAATGTTTTAAAAGTTATATTGTAATATTAGATGAAAATATCAATTCAATATTTTTTAATAATTTACAATTAAAAATAAGTTTYTGATAATAATACCATAAGTATGTATTTCATAACTTTATTTTATTACCAAGTAGGTTTTGAAATATGATTAAAATGATTAAATATTTAACAAGAAGTGAGTTCACAAATTTACCAGCTTTCAATAGGGCATCAAGGAGCTTGTGATAGTATTCAACTCCTTCTTTATTTATAGCTCCAACACCATCTAAAACAACAAGAAAAAATATAGGTTAAAACAAATACAAAGTCTTTTTGATAGTAATATTGACTGTGCAATCAATGGTGATGTAAAGATAAATTTGACACCACAAAAATTATAAAGCATTTATTGAATGCAAAAATTCAAATTTGAATGCTATGGATGCAATGCAATTGTAGMACCATATATGATTAGTTATAAAATACAAAATAATTACTTGGAAATCTTCGAGGCCAAGAAATAGAGAGATGATATGCATCAAATCCAACGTCTTTCATGAGCCACACATCTTCCTGCAATATTTTCAAACACAATTGCTTGGACATTAATTATTTCTTGCCTTCAAATTAGAATACTAATAAAATATCATTAGAAAGATTACAGTTTTATGCTATGTGAAACATATGCCAGTTTTGCACTGAATGTAATAAAATTAACCAATCTTGGAAAGTTCCTTTGGCTCCTCAAGAAAGCAATAGCCCCCAATGTTGCAACTTTCATGACTCTCTTCAACTTCTCAATCAACAACTTCCTAATTACTCTAGCATTGCAACTTCCCAACCAATGACTATGTGTAGATTATACTAAATTCACTTTCAAAGATCCAAGGATAATTTGAGGAGAATGGTTTAAGTTGGTTAACAATGTCATGGAATACATACCGCATAACGATGATATTGATCGGTAGCAATATTTCCGGTAGAATTGTCAATGACTCGTCCTGGTTGAGCGAATACTATCTTAGTCTATCTTAATCTTGTGCTGTTAGCCCAAAGTAAAAGATAATGAAACCTCTATGATCCCAAAGTAAAAATAACCCTTGCTTTATAAAAACTTCTAATGGGATAACCAAACTCTCGCTTTCAAATGGTACCAATAATGTGCCTAGGGGATGCATGTTTTAACTCGATCTCACCGTAACAAACAAAACAAACAACTTGATTTAATGTATAGATTTTSTGCAATTTCATCGATTTCACCAACTATATTAATAAAATTAAAGTTTTTTTTATTATAATTTCATTTGTGTGTTGAATCTCAGTGTGTGGATGTGACGATAGGCTCTTTTAAGCGGTCTTAATGAGCGTGATCACCAAAGAAGGAATGAGCAGAACCGATCACTTAAAAGTAGTTTAAATTATTTATTTATTCCTTCYTTCCTTATTATTTAAAAAAATAAAAATATTAGCATTTTTACTTATCTAGTCATTTTTCTTCTGATCTTGCCTTTATTTTATTTAAATCCTATATTTGTCCTATAACTTTCACTTTTAATGACTTGTGAATGCATGACTAACATGGGCCAATCTAGTAAAAGAATAATGGATGATAACATGTAAACTTCTATTGAATTTCTGTGACAATATGACTAAGAAGTGCAATGTTCCTAGTTGAAATACAARGTTCTAATTTGAAGTTCAAAGTTTTGAAATACTTCGCTAGAAACCTAAGGAAATCTTTTTACTTGGTATAGAAAGAACTAGATAACTATTACTTTTCCTTAGATATACTAGCCTTCAGTCAATAATAAAATGAGTTATAGTGAGATTGGATTAAAGCCATTGAAAGCCATAGTTCTTATTTTAAATTCTATAGAACCTTCCATTGCTTTGAAGCTAGGAAGAAATCTAGGTAGAATAAAGAATTCGTGGAATCAAGAATATTAATTGATTTTTTTCCTACTAGAAACCAATAAACTTTTAAATATTCTTGCATTAATCATTTGATGTTTGATGGCATTTAAAAAAATTGTTTTCTAACCTTGATTTGTTTCTTAGCTCCAACAATCTATTAATGCAATTCATGAGTACTAATGATATGCCAAAGCAAATTGCTAAATTTAATGTACTTGAGATTGACTTTTGATGCAAAAATCAAATTACTTATGATTATCATCACAATATCTTATAAAGATGATAATTACCATATTTTGGTATTATAGTGTTGAGATGTGTTTTACAATGTAATTGACAACAAAAGTGTGAGTACTAATTGTAAATATGAATTTATTGCCACTTAAATAGAGACAATTTCTCATCCTAATATGCCCCTAGAGAAAAGCCATAATATATGTAAATAGGTTCCCCCTCCCAAAATGCATTTCATAGTCCGTAAAATAAAAAAATATGTGAAGTAAATATTTATGAAAATATCAAATGYTTGTCATGCACATACTATACCAAATTAAAAATAAGAGCTCAAARTTGTGATAAAAGTCACTAATGTGCAAAAACCTCAAGATGTTTCATATAACTATATATCAAAGTTATTGAAGATTTATATTGAATTAATTATTAGAAAATGTACAAACAATATTATACCATAAGTTCTTAAGTGACAGATACACTCGCAGATACAATTGGCGCAATCTTGTTGATTTTTCCTTCAAAAAACACCAAGGTTTAATAGATGCTAAAAATACTTTTCTTGCAAGATTCTTCTTTCTCTATACAAAACAATTTGCAAAGATAAATCCCCCCCCAACTTGGATGTCTATGTTTTGGACTATTATCCGGAAAATCTACCCTACAAGTAAAGTAGCAAGATCCATGTTCCARGAATTGACAAAAATTGCCATTTGGAAATCAAYACTTTCTAAAATAAGGRGGAGGGCCTATCAATCAAATTTCATTCATTTTAYAATTTGTAACAACACTAGTATTTTAGTGTAATCTTGACTAGAGTCACGTGTAAAAAAATGGGGTTTGAGGRCAATGTACRTATGAGAACAAAACTTGCWAATTTAGGCAATATAACTTTGTCAKGCTATTGATTCCATAACTCAAAAATCCTTTGCAAAGATTTGAGTAYACTAATTAGATCACATTCATTCATAATTCGATCAATTAATGTGAGGTCTTGATAATATTGAAACTCTTGCACTAATCGATTTAACTTGTCTAATAAGTTAATCAATACACACCAATTTGCAATACTAGTGTGTATAACACAAATTTATCAAAGTCATACTATTTTTAATTAGTGTGGGTCAAAATATTATTTCAAATTTTGTACTATTTTCCACTAAAACAAACAATTGCTCGTTCAAGAGGCTCTCTCTTAGCATCATTGTCTTGCTTTACAAACGAGTTTACAAACAAAGTCCAGTTCAAACTTCATTACATACATCTACAAGACTTTGTCTTTTTTTATTCAAAACCAATAAATTTTTGTTGTGATACACATTCTTTGTAGAAGAGACAAATTTTATATCCTCTTGATATGGTTAAATTTAATGAAACTTTTAAGGCATACTATTTTGGATCTTCATGATGTTTATTCAAACCCACTCATTTACAGGAAATCTTTTTAGGTTTCTTCAATATTRTTGTTAAAACTACACAAAATACCAAAATATTCCAAAAATAAACAATTATATTTTTGAAAATTTATGATCTTATTTGTCTACAAGTGAAAACCAATCCCTAGTTGTAATTTGACTCCATATGACAATATATGTACATCAATTCAAGTGGATGTTTTAGATATTTTATAATTAAATCTTTTTTTCACACCTTTTAGCTTGGGGAGTCCTCTTTCGAGACTTTGCCTCTACCTCATATCAATTTTATTGTAAGACAACTACACCTAATTTTGATCCTATTCTAAAATCAACCTSTATAGAGTTTTGCCTAAGATGTGCAACATCTAGATATTTTTTGAAAGCCTAGGGTCACTTTTGTCGAACACCTAATTTCAAAATTTTCAAAATTCATTGTTTATTTAACTCCTAAAGGACCATTTGTCCCTTCGGAGGACAAAGTAGATTTTAGGCAGGTATCTACAATCTCAATTTTTTTTCTGATTTTTTAATTATGTTTTGAAGATAGAAAAACTAATTATCTTGATGAGAATATAATTGTTTATTCAATCAATGCTCGGAAACAAAAGTTATGCCCAAAAAAACTTAACATAGGKGAGAAGGGGGGGAAAGGGGGCAACACAAAAATAATTCAAAAATTTGAATTTTTAATATTTGAATTTTTTTTCTCATAGAATATATTTTTGTCTACATGTAAAGATTTGATTCATTCCATTTGAATTTGCTATGAGAAAATTATGGACAATCTTGTTTTTTGGGCAATTGCAACATCTTTTAAAAAAAATAACTTGTACTAGGGTTCATTAAAATTATTTTTGAATGCAATTTTTACAATTTTAAGAAGAAAGAAAAGTTCCAAATGATTTAGTTTGAATTTTAGAACAATCTCACCATTGGGATTAGTGCATTTTAATTCCACCTTAGAGAAATTAACCTCCTCGTCCGTCTAAACCCATGTAAATGAGTCTATCAAGAGTAGGATCAAGTAGGTGCCACTTGGGCGGACCCCTTTTTAGTCAAAGGGGGGCAAGCTTGGTTAGGCCCTCCCCCTTTTTTTCTTTTTAGAAAAATAAATTAAAATTAAATTATTTTAAAATTTAGTGCTCTATTTAAGATTTTTTAGAAGACCTTGACAAAATATTTTCAAGATATATTCTTAGGATGTTTTGAATTTGATTCAAAGTGGCTAATTTTTGAGTTATAAACGGGCATTTGATTAATTTTAATTTAACAATTTTAATTTTGGTGATTCATGTGTTTATTGTGACTACAAGCATTATAAGAGGCACAATGTGTACAAAGGTCTCTCAATGGGTTAGGCTTATGTAGGTTAGGCTTACATAGCATAGACTTACGTAGATTAGACTTAGGTAGACTAGACACTTTACACTMTTTAGATTAGGTGAGATTTTATACAATAAATCCAAAAAGGATTATGTTTTTTCTTAACTAATGAAGATCTTGGTTTACTAAATTAGGTGCAAGGACTTTGAATTGTCTCGTAGCATTCCGACTCATCCTCAAATACGTTGTGGAATGTGAATGTGGTTGTAGATAAGATTTGGAAAATCGGAAACCAAAGTTGATGAGGAATCAATGTCTAAAGGACAGAGCCAATAAGTTACCTCTTGACAATTGAATTACAAAAGAGCTACACCTATCAAGAGTTAATTGAAAAGAGAGTTAAAACATTGTTGAGTTTACCATGTAAACAAAGTCTTCTGCAAGATGTTTAAGATACCAAGGAGTTGCTAGTTTTAGCAAGAAGACTTGTAGCATTTAAACTATCAATGAGAGAAAATTGGCAAGATCTGTTTCATGTCTTGGACTTTAGAAGCGAGTACCAGCTTTCCAGTCACCACTAATGAAAAGGATAACAACATTAGAGGAAGAGGAAGATAGATAAGGTAAAGGCAAGTCAGAAACTATGTTAAGAACTCTTAGAAGTAAAGCATGTGTGATGAGATAGACCTTAGTGTTAACGAGGGTTACAACACATATACCTCAATGAACTGGGAGAATGAATGTGGAACATGTCATGACCCATACTTGTCATTCAGGCGATCACAACGCATCTTCTCCCTGAATGGCTTATTGTTAGAGCTATGACAATTTTCTTCGTGAGACCTGAGAAGGAGAACTGGTCAGACGCCTTTCCAAAAAGGAACCAACAAACAATAAAGAGAGGTGTTTGAGCAATGAACATTTGGAAGACTGTTGCTCAACTGATCCAACATTCCTCCGAATAACCATTCACCCTACTTCTGAACATTGTGGTCTAGCGTAATAAAATAGCTGAATTTCACCCACCTGACTATGAGCAGGGAATTGGATGAACTCAACCTAAGATGGACGTCTCCAAGTGGTGGACATGATGCTAGCATGTAGGCGGTTGGTTTTGTCAACTCTTGAACGACTAGCTTGTTCTGAAGGTTGCTCCTGGCTGTTTGCTTCTGGGACGACTTGTTCTAAATGTTGCTCCTAGCTGCTTGCTTCCGGTGCTTGCTTCCGGTGCTTGCTTCTAGGACGACTTGTTCTGAAGGCTGTTCTTGGCTGCTTGCTTCTGGTCTACTAGCCTTCTGAGGGCTAATTCAGTTTAGTTGGATTGAGGTTAGCTAGGTTGTCATCAATTCTATTGCAAAATTAAAAAAAAGTTAAAAAAAGAGACTAACTGTTTTGCCGCCGGGGACTTGTGAATGGAATTGGTCAATGTGTTTCAAGAGAAAAAAACAKAAATAGTTGAATTTCAAATAAATCAACATTTTCACCACTAGCCGAGAAGTATAACAACTTTCAGCAACTTCATTGGTAGTCTCAAGGATTTCGGCACTTCATTTATGATGTATTAATCCTCATCTCAGGGCCAATGAAGAGTTAGATTGCGCAGGTCGAAGCAGGATAGTAGGATAATACTAAGATGTATACATTGAGTGGTGCAAAAATCAATTTAAATTGGAATCAATTCGATTGTATTTTAGTTCAAAGTTGACCTAAGAAATCAAAACTTTGTCGAAAATCAAAAGAAGTAAAGAATAATAGAGTTCTAACCTATATGCATTGCTCATATCAAGTAGTCGACTTGGGAACTKGACGAGAGCAACAGTTCACTCAGAATCACGTGCATCATTCACGCCAAAAAGGTTTGAGAAGTTGTTTGAGGAAAGCTATGAATGATGATCATGTAGAATTATAAGGTAGAAACTTGTGCTCAAGACCCTAAAGAACTAAGCAAGCTTAATCAAACTCTGCTCCAAACCCTAAGCATCAGAAGCCACCAAGCTTAAGATCCTAAAACACTAAGCAAACTTAAGCAAAATCTACTCCAAACCCTAAGTGTCGGAAGCCGCGGAGTACTACGGAAGTAAACTTTGGTCGGTTTCTTTTGGATGAATACTGAATGATTGTCAAGGATAAACGAGCAAATGAATTTTAAAAAAAAACATGATCCCAAGGCATCACGGGTATCCAGGCCTGGACCATGGATGACCTGCCTCAAGCACGGGTGACCCGCCCTCAAGCAGTTGAGCAAACAGAGCGTAGGAGTCACAGAGAAGGGGGGTGGGGTGGAGAAACACTGAGAGAAGAGAACGTGGGTGTTCTGTTGAGCAAACAGAGTGTAGGAGTCACAGAGAAAGGGGATGGGGTGCAAAACCTCCTCAAAAACAAAATCTAAAACCGGAACTTCAAGTGTAAAGTATGAACCTAAGAATTCAAAGAGCGTGTTGATAACGTGTTGTGAGTGAAATGAAATGAAACAAGAGTAGAAAGACCAAAGTGTGAAAAAAGAACTAAGTGTCACCTCAAACATTATGGTGAAGTATATACACAMARGAGAGAGAAGATCTATAGTATTCTTCTCCTAMTCGTSYGAAGGAATCCTACCTAATTCTTGTATGACTCATCCAAAGTGATATGGAATGACATGACAAGTGTATAAAAAAATAATATATTTCTTAACAAGAACCTTCACTGCTCCAAGCTTTTCCAAGCTCTATATCCCTAAATTTTACAGAACTCTCGAAAAGTTGCGCCCCAATCCTGTATCGCGAGCATTGTTTGCAGGATTTGCCAGGTCTCATCTGTATATGAGGTCTCAAAAGAAAAATAGGGAAAGGGATATGGAAGACCTGGTGGGGAATGGGGATGCTCATGCTCTTACAGTATACCGGTATACTGTAGTAAGTTACCGATACCCTCTATATTCACTTACGTTATGAGTAAGTTAAGCCGATGTGGGATTTCAAAGCAACGCTGTTTCTGCGAAGAGGGCGGGATTTCGACAGCGACGGAGGAGCGGGATTGCAATTTGACGGTAGCTGCCGTGTGCCTGCGTTTTTTTCCACTACATCAGTCGCCTTCTTCCGCGATCGCTTTGTTTCTGTCGTGATCACGCTCACTACACAACGATAATGGCGTGTCACAATTGCGCATGCGGCGATGCTACTGTGAACATACCCACAGGGTTGCCCACAGCCGACGACTGTTTGGTGCAAGAAGAAGACGAGGAGTTTCTCCGGCAGCAGGCTCTCGAGGCTGCAGGGGCGCAATTGATCCAGAATGGACAGCAGCAGGGCGTCCACGGCATTCGCGTCGCCGGATGGTCCATCCAGACGCGCAAGACCGCCATTCTCAAGATGGGCCCTCGGGAGAAGTAAGTGCCCTCAATTCCCCTGAACAGAGTTTTCGTTCTTTTATTGTAATGGGTTCGAAATTTTGGAAATGACCTAACATTGAGACACTCAAGGTTGCCAGTGTAGATAGACTGGTCTAAATTTTTATATGCTTTGGTTGGGGAATGAAAGAGGACTCAAATGCACCAAAGAATCCGTTGTCTGGATACCGTATGGAAAGGTTACGAAGGATCGGATGAGAAACCCTCGCTATGTTAAAACCCTCCTGCGATTGTAGTACTTATATGACACTGCAGAATTGAAATGCTAGACGTAGATTCAAAAACCAGTGCAAGGAATGGCAGTACAAGATCTATGTGGCTCGAATTGGGTTTCCTTTGTTCAGTACATTTGAKTTGGTTTTACGGGACTTTTCTTTTGGGTTTTACGTCTTCTGTTGCAATTGGTTCGAAATTTTGGAAATGCCCTAACATTTAGACACTCAAGGTTTCCAGCTTAGGTGGGTTGGTCTAAATTTTTATATGTTTTGGCTGCGGAATGAGAGAAAACTCCAACGCACCAAGGGATTCTTTGTTTGGATACCCTATGCACAAGTTACGAAGTATCAGAATAGAAACCCTCGCTACGTCGAAACCCTCCTGCGATTATAGTACTGCAGACTTTGGTAAGAATGTCGGGTCGGGGACTCCCCTGCAGTATACACAGGTACCCCCATGGAGGGTGTTTCTACTAGGGACATTCTGCAGCGGAGATTCCCGATTGTACCTGTGTCCCCAGAATTGAAATGCTTGACGTAGGTTCTGTCAAAAGGAATGGCAATACAAGAACTATGTGAAACCCTCATTGGGTCTCATTTTTTCAGCAGTTTTAAGTAGGTTGTATGAGACTTTAGCTTGACCAATTTCATTTGTGTTTTGACCAACGTATGCGATGTTCTTCGCTGATTCTGGTGATCGAAAATTTGGCTCCATCTGAGTTACTGATTCTTCATAATATGGAAATTTGATTTGGTCCTTTGAAACGATGAATCGTTGGGCTTTATGATGGGTGGGTGGGTGGTACTACGATACTCAAGTGTTCGTGCTGATGGAGAACAGGTTGGAGAAAATGTTGGGAACGATTCACTTGCCGGAGATGGTGTTTGGCGACAATTCTCTGGAACTCGTCCACGAAGCCACTGGAGTGAAGATCCATTTCAATGCTTTGGATGCTCTGCGAGGGTGGCGTCAGGAGAGCCTGCCACCCGTTGAGGTTCCTGCAGCGGCCAAGTGGAAATTCCGCACGTAACGTTCTTCATTCACCTGCAGTCTTAGTCGCAATAATATAGCTTGCTTTGAGTGCTTTGGAGTATCCTGTTTCACGAAATCTCGCTTGTTGCGTTAGGTGCTATTTAATAACGGTGTGTTTACATTTGGGCTTGTATTGTCTTTATTGATATTGCTTGGTTCCTGTTGCAGGAAGCCAAATGAACAAGTGAGATTAGACTATGACTACACATTCACAACACCCTATGCTGGAAGTCAATGCGTTGAGAACAAAGAGGTTTGTGTCTCGTCATTTCATGCATATGATTATCTGTTGAGTTTTTTGTAGTCTAAGAAGGGGAAAACCAAGAGGATTTGTGTCGGTTCTTGCGTATGGKATCTGTTGAATTCTCTGTATTCGGAGAAATTGGGACAGGATTATTGTAGAGGACATGCAGACCTGGCGTTCTACAGGGTATGGAGGTGACCAAGTCCAATCCAAAGTGTGGAATACAATAGCGTATTCTACAAAACCAAAATTTGAATTCAACCTAGGTCGTTTGCTAGGAGTTTTAGATGAGGCAATGAGCCCAGGAACCGTTCCGGCCTTATCACAAGCCCTACTCGTTCCCCTCCGTAGGGTTTGCGATTTGAGTGAGTCTTCAAAGAGCACCCTGAGTCCAGGATTGGGGGTTCTTCATCTGCGTCTTCAAAGCATTGGGCTGGAAGAGGAAACCTCTTTGGGGATTCTTTACAGTACAGCTAGCGAGAAGTTGCCCTAATTCCTCTACTTCCTTTCGCAGTGATTTTAGTGCTCTAGCATGGACCTTGTATTCAGTGATTTATATCAGTGATGACATTTAGATGTGTATCTTGCTGGCTTTAATTCCACTGAACGGTCAGGCACTCGCTCTCGGTAACCAGGTCTGGCAATGCGGTTCATCTCATATGTTCATAATTCTTGCATTTGACCTGGAAGGTAAATCCTTGGTATGCAAGTAAGAAGTTTTCAATCATGGTGGTAGTTCTGCTGTTTTGAGAGCTTTGTGCTTGTGCCTGGTTGGAAATGAACAGGGCATCGTGACTGAAGCAGTGGAGTGGGTGGCAAGCGAAGAACGGATTGATGTGGCCGCGCTGCAAGCAAGGGATCCAATCCTGTTTTTCGATGAGGTACTATTTGGGATTTTTTATCCTAAGCATGGTCAGCAAGGACTTGAGATGGCTAACATATTCTATTTCATTGTCTAGTTTTTTGTAATATAATTTGATTCCAGTTGCAATACAAGAACAGATAATTTGATTCAGGAGCTGTTTGTCATCATGAGCCCTTCAAGTTTTGTAATCTAGAGCCAGTTTTCAGTCGGTGCGACGGTGTCGGTAGTTTTCAGCTTGAACCAGATGAACATACTTCTGGACATTAATTGGTTAGTTTGTGCTTTATTGTGGCAAAGTTGAATTTTAAAGATGCCTGGTCTTAATTTGAATGGCTCAGTAACTGTCCTGATGTACCATAATATCTTTCGTTAGTTTTTCTGTATGTATCCGTGTTCTGACTGGTTTTTACAGGTTGTGCTGTATGAGGACGAGTTGGCTGACAATGGGATATCACTTTTGACTGCTAAAGTGGTATGCAGTCGATGCCCGCTCAAATTTCTGACGACAAGCTTTGGGATTGTGCGTTTTCTTGTTGTGAGCTCATAGCTGTTGAAAATCTGCCGTCTCACTGGATTTGTGGGTGTTTGTTGCAGAGGGTGATGCCCACCTGCTGGTTTCTCCTTCTGCGCTTTTGGGTAWGYCTTAGCTTTGTAGGTTGTAATCTAGCATCATGTCAGTTCTTTTATATGTTGAGAGTTAGTTTTAGAGATTTATACGTGACCAAATCTATTGTTAAGATTGATATTCGCATGATATGTCCTGGTGCTTCTTCACTTCCCCCCTCTAGTTTTGTACATGCTTTCGATAGCGCGTCATTCGAATTGCAAAAACTGGAATTGATKTGTTGCCATCTTTTCTGCGGACAATATTTTCTGTGAAATGCCAGTTTTGAATATATTCAGGGTAGGTTCTGCGTCCTCTCTGAGATGTTACTCACCCAATGCTATTATCTGCGAACAGTTGCGTGTGGATGGAGTTCTCATGAGACTGAGGGATACGCGTATGTTTTGTCGAATGCAAAACGGTTCTTCTGCATTTCCAGTGGTAACAAGGGAGCGCAACATCAAAGAGGATTCCTTTGAGGCCTTATCTTTGGTGTGTGTTGCTGTCTCTTTAGTGCTCTAGTGAGGTTTTTCTTGATGATGTCCTAGTTTGGTATGTGTTTGATGTTCACAGTCGTTCTTCTTTTTGGTGGTGGTTGTACGTGAAACCAGTTCATGCTCCTGTGAAGTGTCTCAGAAGGGAGGAAATGTCTTGAGTTTTAGAATGACATATCATCTTGTGCTCTTAGCTCCGTTGTGAGGTACACTTGAATATTTACGACCTAGTCCAGTTCTCTAACTTGGTCGATTTGTGGTCATGGTTGCAGAAAGGTTACCCACGTGATCCAGCAATGTACCACGATTCAAGTGTAGCAGGCGAGAGGCTGACACAAATCAGTCACTTTTGTGAGAAACTGACGTCCACCGCCAAGTAGCCGAGTCTCCGTCTCACGGTACCCAAGCCCAAGAGTCGATATTGKAACTAATTGACCTTTGTCCTGCACATCTAATCTCGGTGGAGATCATTCAGGCCCTGCATTGCTGTGAACATCGGTGTTTGAGTGATCATATGACACCCTTTCATGTACTCGAGCAATTCAGGGTAGAGTCATGCACATCGTGCTACCACCCATCAAGTTTGCAGATCATAGATGTCTTGTATACAACAATACCTGCAAGTGCAAGAAYTATGCAGGAAAGTGGCAGTCAACAATATCCAATCATCTATCAGCTAGAAGTCTTGTCCGGGGACCATTTTTTCTTTCTGGAATCATCATGGGCAGTCAGACCATCAGTTATCAATTTGCTGGAGATTTTGTGAATGCTGTAAAAACGTTCTTGACAGTATGGAGAGATATCTGAGTTTATGGTCTTGATAACCATACATCAAGTAGTGTTTGGTTATGAATTTCTTTTGTGTTGACACTAATTTTCTTGGTGATGATATTTCTTCCCCTCACTAGTACGACAGATGAATGAAGTCTGACAATCTTGGGAGTAGACTAAATTTAATACGTAAAGGACTTTGGTGTTTTTTCAGTGCAGAATTGCTTTAAATACTTAGATGCAAAAGTAGGTTAAAATCTTCATSTACTTTTAGTCTGCATTGGTTGGACCCTACAATTAACTTTTTAGAGCTTTCTATAGGACCTTTTAGTTAACTTGTTAGAGTTTAGCATCTCAAAATTTTGAGCATATAAAACCTTACTAATTGCAAGATCATGATTGTTGAATTTCAAAAAGAAGTATTTTCAACTCTTTCTAAGGTAGACTGTTCTTAAAGCGACCATTTAAGAGCTTGATTGCGTTTTCATGGAAGCTAAACTCTTTCAAACATTTTTCAGTAAATTTTCATAGGAAGAAAAAAGGAATTGGCATCTAACCCAAGTCGTTTCATATTTTTCGGACCTTCAAGGAATTAGTTACAAATTTTTGAAGTTGTAATGGAGTGGTCACAGAAAGCAACCACCTCCTAAAATGTACACTTTTGTTACATTGAAGAAAGCAAAATGTACCTATGTAGCATGGACGCTTCTAGAGCATGGGCTCTAAAAAGCAGACTACCTTAAATATTAAGGTTTTGTCTTTCAAACTTTTTAGTCAAAAATGTGCATGTCCTGCAACTTGCAACTTTCCATAATGTGTTGAAGAAATAAGTTTAGAATACAAGAAAAAATTCATCAAAAAATATTTCATGTTCTTGATTRAAAAAAAGAGAAGCTGGAAAGAGGCAAAGTATGTTAAAACAAAACATTAAATTATTAAGAATTCAGTCACAAAATTGAAAAATTCCAATTCAAGTGGTTATAATGTTGTTTGGAGTATTAAGCAATCTACATGTAATGCTTTATTTTTTTTTCAAAAGTAACACAAACTAAGTTTGAAAAAGGACTTCAAAGTTTTTCTTTGAGCAAAGATTCCATGGTAGCCCACAAACTAATATTCCTCATACCTTCAGCTCATTAGTTGAAATAGAGTGATTCAAAGCTCTCCATGTATATGTATATATATATATCTAAAAAACCAAGTTCAATAGTTTTTCCTGAATTAAATTGAATTTTTTTGACGCTACCTATGTTGCAAAACGATACGTAGGGAAATTCTTCTCGACTCAGCTGCTAAAAGTTGTTCATCGCCAAGAGCAGGTGTAATTTCCTATGGCACCAAGGATTGTGTAATACTGTACAGTACAGTACATGTAGTGTAGTGAGGTGTTTCTCAAGGAGCCTCTTGGTAAAGTCTTCAGCAAATGTAGTCCATTCGGGATGTGCTCCTTTCAGGAATTTGCCGAGACTAGAGTTACGTGTCCGAAAATGGCACATACAGACTGCGGATTTCGGCCCAAGATGCGCTCAAATCCACCTCCCACTTTGAAAGAAAAAGGTGCTACGAATTCAAGGTCCATGAGCATGAAATCCATCCATCTCTGAGAAAGCACACTATACACAATACATATCTGTGAACCAGCCTAAAAGGCATGTTTTGTGCAGGACAAACAAGGTTGTGGTAACCACGCTAAGCCATCCCTCGTGCAATCCAGCTCAAACTGGAATGAGCATCAGTATCTCAAAGGATGATCTGCACTTAACTCTGCCAATTTCCTCTTTCTTCAATGCATTCGATTCAGGGACTTGCCACCATCCTTGCCAATGTAGACCCACTGAAATGCGGTGCCTACTGCTACATAAACAAGAATGCAACGCCTCTCTGCATAAAAGATTGCATTCAGTGACTTCATGTTCGACTCGAGAACAGCTCGAGCAGCATGCAAGTCATCAGCCTTCTCTTGACAAGGAAGGTGCATTCAGACACTACGACAATCGTATCAAGCCTCGACCTGGGTTCAAGACTAGGAATGTTACTGCCCTACTTTTCTGAAGCATTCAAAACGAGCTGCAACGGCAAATGGTTACTAAAAAGCCCAAAGAATGCTTCGAGGTTGCCGACAACCAGGAGTTTTGTGTCCGTACCGGTGGTTTCACGACGGAATTCTCTCATCATGAAGATTCCCAGAGCACAGGAAGGAATTGAACCATCGGTCTCGTTCAAAAAATCCCTCACCGTCTTAGGCATCGATGCACAAAGCAGCTGGTAGATCATCTTCGCGACAGGAAGCTTCCCACGCTGCTGCTGCTGCTGGTCGGGACACAAACCCTTTTTAAGGTCGGACTCATTTCGGGGGAGATCAGGTAGCTGTGGAAGCACCATATGGTCGATCCAAGTCTCGGAACGGTCGTTGACCTCACCTGCAGGAAATCCACAAAAACTGGTTAGGAACCGCAGCAAGTGCGTTCAGATGGTACAAAGAACAAGAACTGGAGCTTCGTCGAATCAACCCCTTGGTCTCTCGAATGAAAAATAACAAGAAGTATTCACAAAGCGATGGAGAAAACAGTGCCTGCAAAACGCTGACAAGACGAGCAAGAATTATGGAATCGCGAAGGAAAGCCCTAAATCCAACAGCGAATGTGATTGCAAACGTCCGACAATTAAAGAAACGAACACTCAACAAATGTAATCTGATCCGTACAATACGCAGCTGGCAAGGATTAGGTGGTGAATTCCTTGCGATTGCTCGACTTTTGGTGAGCCATGTCGTGGCTTGCTTGAATTGAAGGTTGTGGCTGACTATTTGCATTGATTGAATGGGGGGGCCGGTTGTGAGTGACTTGTTGATTTCCCAGGGCGTCCCACTAACAATCACTCCGAAATAACTCCTTACAGCCTCCTGCCCCTCCATCTGTAATAAAAAGTCTCCAATCACCATACAGTAAGGGGAGAGGTTCCACTGCGAATCCAGGTGAACTATGAACCTTTCCCTAAAACAATCTAGAAATTTGCACCATCTAAAACTTTGCACATTTATTATGTGCCAAGCTACAAAACAATTGCAAATGAAAAAATGTCAATACATTAAGTCTATATTCACAATTTTCACAAACCAAAGCTCGCTTGTGTGCTCAATGGAGCCTCTAATGCTGTTTATGGGTAATAAAGCCTCCGGACGCACCACCATCACTTCAGCTTTCTCTCGGCCATTGCCAACCCCTGCGATCCGAATTCACCACCGTGAACCACGTCTGCACCGCCGTGAGGAACAAGATCGTCAACGCTCCCAGCAAGCTTAGAAACGTCCACGGATTGGAGAAGAAGAGCACCCACGCTTCTCTCCGCCATCGCTTCACCCGATTGCGACGATGATTGTGGATGTCCTGGTAACACYTGAGCCAMGAGGSGGAAGGCCTCGGAGYGTACACGCCCCTCATGATGCGGTTCCACATTTGGACGACCCCGTCTTTCCCCACCTTGTCGTCCACGACGCCGTGGTCGATCAGGAGGGCGACGTCTTCGGAGTCGTTGCTCAAGGAAGCCATGCACTGCAAGAAACAGCGCATGTCACCACCTGATAGTGATGTGAAAATTGAGTTACTTTGGGAAAGGTTTGGACGATTGTGCATGCAGACCTTGATTGAATCTAGACCTGTCCTTGTTCTCGAGGGCAAAAAAATACACTACTTTGTATCTCGGTTACGGTTCAGGGCTTTAGGGTTTAGGATTTTCATTGGATTGACAATGGCTGGAACGATTGTCCAGAGCTCGAATCCAAAGCTGTGCTAATACTCACAGGATATACCACTTTTCTGCATTCAGTTTTGGTTCAGGGTTTCAGATTTTTAGGGTTTTCATTGAATTGACCTTGGTTGGAACGATTGTGCAGAACCTGAATCTAGGCTAATCCTGGCAATCAAAGGAAAGGTCACTTTGGGGCATCCCGGTTTCGGTTCAGGGTTTCAGGGTTCAGAGTTAGTTTAGGGTTTCCATGGAATTGACAATGTTCGGGACGATTGTGCAAAACGTGAATCTAGTCTGTTCTAGTAATCAAAGCAAATCCAACACTTTGCATCTCATTCTGGTTTTAGGCAAAATTTCGTCATTTCTGTGAATATTTGGTACGATTGTCCAGACCTGAATCTTTAGTTTCCCTTGTAATCCAATAAAAATATGTGCGAAACGGGAAACTGCGAATTGTCATACCTCCAGTGAGTTGCTCGTGAACCGCCAGGTTGTGGAACAYAGTTTCGGTGAAGTCGTAGATATTCACTTTCGGTAAGCTCAGTGTGGCACTGGTGACGTACCCGTGTCCTTTGAGCTTGATCTGGTTCAGTGCCGAAGCTTTGTCTGTGATTGCGATGCCGATGACTTTCAAACGAGAGGCGGAAGGTATGGAGTCCAGGGACRGAGATGGAGTGCGTTGCGGAGCAGAAACAGGGAGCGAGTGACCACACACCACGACGTACACGCAATCGAGTATATGTTTGCAGCTCTGTAGAGACTTTTTGGGATYCTTTGAGGGATACTTCTCGTCCAAATGKTTATAAAATCTTTCCGTCTCGCTTTTGATTTCACGTCTGCACAATATTCGAAGATMAAAAAACCTTCAACCTCATATCATGAAGGCTACCGCAGAGGTCCGGTTGCTACATGTGTCCCCAACTATCCCCACAAAACCTTAATTCCTAAACCCTTGAAAACAGCACAATTGCATAATTAGTGGGCTGRTGATGGACAATCTATTGAAATTCACAGCGAAAACTCTTAAAGGATCTGGATACGATGTACGATAGCTTGAGTACAGAAGTTCCTAGTGCTACACGTGTCCCCAACTACCCTCACCAAACAAAACCCTGAACTCTGAACTCCGAACCCTGAACCCTTGAACACCCAAATTGCGTAACTAGTGGGCTGACGATGACCACTCTGTTGAACTTCAGAGCGCAAAGACTTGAAGGATTTTTGATACAGTGTGCGATAATCATACCGTTTTAGCAGCCAACACGGCGTTGACACTGATTCATCAAGGTGCCTCAACGGGTAGAGATGATTCACAGCAACCTTCAGAACATTGTCCAGCTCGCCCTCCGCCTGCTTCCGAATGTTTTCGGGAGTATCAGTCGGGGCAGCACGAATGGCAACCAACTCCGCAACGACGTTCTCCAGCAAGTACATGGGAAGCTGATTCTCCAACAGCAGCAAGTCTGACCTGAGGCAAGTAACAAGCCTGGGGGTCAAGGGAACAGCGTCCGGTCTCATTTGCAAGTCACAGTCAGAAGATCATTATAACCATGGGCTTCGTTTTTAGCAGTATACTGTACTCTTCCTCCAATACAAAGGAATATGAGTGGTCCTCTTTTGGGTTGTATCGCTCAAAAACACCCTTCGCATAGTCCTCGTCGGAAACCCTTGGATTAACCAAAAGTTACTGATCTAGATACTCTTAGCTAAAAATCCCACAACAGGCAATGCTTGATGTCTCGCTAGGCGAACGACAAAATGCACTGCACATGGCAAAGCACACTGCAAGATGACTTGCATAAAGCAAGTGTACTTTGCAGTGTTCCTCTGTTGTGGGAATTTGATTGATTAGGATGACTACGTATCTTGTTCTCTAGCAAGTATTAGGGGAATCTGAGGTTTCGGGTGCAGGATTTGGGCACTATGTTCTCTATCAGGGCATTGCAGAGGTTTAGGGTTTAGGGTTTCCACTCAAAGAAGAACTGCTACATTGAATGTGAATTCACTTACCTGATGAGAGTCTTTGCAGTGTCGAGCAGCCTTGGCTSCAGATGCTCAAATTCCCCCAGRAAGAACGCCTTGTTATTCAAAAACTGGAAGAAGACAACAAGAAAGAGAGCATCTAGAGCAAGCAGAAACGGCACCACCTCGTCTGCAATCACGCTGCTACAATTCTTCTGGTAGTGTCCACGAGCAGTCCCTAAATCTCCCACGACGGTGCGTGCAAAGGCTTCCCAGGAGCCACCACTGGAGAGAAGTTTGCCGTGGAGGGAGCGAGCGATGTCGACCTTCAGCATCTGCGTTCCCGTGGTCTGCAGTGAGCGCTGGTGGAGGCCCAGTTGGAGCTCCTTCCGTTGGTGGTACGCTGGGGACGTGGATCGCACGAGGTCGGGGACGCAGAAGATGGTCACCGAGGGTTGGGGATCTGCAGGGAAGATTTGGAGTCTGACGGGCTCGTCACGGAGTTGCTGAAGCCATTCCTGGGTGGTCATGCCTGATYTCTAGAAACTCGTAACAGAAATGWCTCTTGGGGTTTCKGTAGRCGAACCTGAAGATGATGGTGAATCACTCTTGCGAACCTGAAATTGATGATGAGAATCAAACAGGAAAGCCTTACGAGCTGGATCACTGCTTAAGTTACAGACAAAGGAAATGTGAAATTGCAAGCGATTTGGGCATGAATGACTTAACCTACTCACCTTGATGAGTACCGACAGAAAAGATTTTGGTGACCTGTTGGTGCGACTTGCACTCAATCCCCTTCATCCTGGGTTCTTGGCTGGGGAGGTGCCGGTGGCGAATTTAGCTGACTCATCTGGCTGGGCTGAGGTGTGTTTTAGAAGCACACCACTTTTGTTCACTTTTGCAGAGGTGTACCCGTACGGTGCGAGCGGTAATGGTCGAGCATAAACTGAGCTTCTGGCACTTGCTTAAGCTATTCGGATCCCCGAGCTCGTCTTACAAGTGAGTCTTGATCACACCGCATACCTTCCTTCTCTACTCTAGTGATTAGCTGTTAGGTTACCGAGACTGTCCTGGTCTGCTCGGGGCGGGGGGGGGGCGGGATCCGATGGTGGTTATTCCGGGGATGGCAGAGATTCGAGCTTGAGTTTTGTAGATTGATTTGCTTATTGTTAGGGACTGGATAACCTTCGAGAGCGGCGAGGCTTGAGCAGCAATCGGACAACATTCGTGTCAAATCCTTTCGTTGAGAATTATACTGTTTGTGTTTGATCAATGGACTGATGTCTAGGACTCAGGAGTTTTGGAGTACTATTTCATAGTAGAAAAAATCGTGCATTGCCTACTCCATGGTTGAGATGAAAAGTGGTGAAGTGGTATTAAGCTTGGCAGCGCAGTTGGCATCCTGGAGGGCAGTTCTCGTCCTCCTCCGCACCTGGGCAACGTGCAAGCCATGGCAGCGGAAGGACTTCCACCAGTACTATTCAACATTCCTCGCAGATTGTTTGAATCAGTCACAGCAGACCGTCTGGGTATCGGCGGGTGGTGCTGCTGCGACAGAGTCCAGGAAAGTTGGGAAGGGACGGCGGAAGCGACGGTATACAGATTTAGATGGGCCTGGCGCAAATCCTGAACCCGAACTTGGTCCGCATGGTCCTACACTGAAGAAGCAGGCACGGAAGGGATTTGACTGGCGTGACGCGCGGCGACCTGCGGATTTGTGTCCATAAACCATAGCATCAGAAAAGTTGGGCCCATCTAGTTTGATGCCATTTTGACAAGTGCCAAGCATGTGGGCCTTGAGGGTGGTATTTAGAACAATAAAGAAATGACCAAATACAAAGATCAAGTGGTTGGAGGATGAGGTTGTAGCAATACATAGCTAGACTTCGAAATAGAAAGTGTATAGAAAGGAAAGCTTTGAAATTGATTAGAAATTGTTGCCATTAGCTCAAAAGTACATCAAATAAAAAACTAGAAAGTGTATTGGAAAGGTGAAGTAGTCTATTTTCAAGATACAAAACATTTGCATACTAAATTTTGTTGAAAGAATATAAGAAAGAATATAAGAATTTGGCTATGTCTCTATCATMTAGTACTTCTATCTTGGGCACAAATTACATCAGTCATTCTATGATGCATTGATGAAATGAGAACTTCAAGCATGTCCATAAACTTTCCTTCACATAGTCTTTGCACTGATTCAATAAGTTCTTTCCTACTCTTTAACCCCTAAATGTCCAAGGCCTTTTTTGGGCTTTTAGGAATTTGCTCTAAATTGAATAAGAAGACAACATTTTGATATGATGAATCAATTGTTTTTGAAATGTAACCATCACTACCAGAAAACATCGTCCAAATCAACAAAAAACCAACACTTATTTGTTGATTTGAGTACAAGATTGACCATATTAACATGTAGGTGTTAACTTATGAAAGTGTTCAACAAAAACACAACATAAATGTGTTAATTTGGGTACTTCTCTTATGTTGATTTGAACAGTATTTATTTTTGGCCTAAGTAAGTTGACTTTTTTTATATGGAATTGCTAATGACTTATCAAACATGATTGCTAGATATACTTGTCCTATTTTTGGTCCTTTTGACAACTAATAAGTGTTTTTGTGCTTGTAACTTTTGCACCGTTTGTCCAAATTCTATGAAATTCAAAATAAAAGTACATGAAAATTTTTTTCATTGAAAAAAATTATTCTCCAATCTTAAATCAACCTCCAATTGGATGCATACTATGGTCATTTAGAGGTGTTGGTCCTATTTTTGACCCAAAAATGCAAATTTAAAGCTGTAGATTGAAATGCATGGACTTCTTTTGAAGTGGCAAAATCTCACATAGATATTTTATGAAATAATGTACAATCTACCTTTCACATGTCTTCAAGTGTAGAATCCCTTGCACAAATGTAAATTACACAATTTATTTTTCCTAAAGATAAAAATGGTCAAGAATGAGCATTTTAATACAAGGAAAATTGGATTTTTTTATTTATTTATTTTATTGTCTGCCAAAATAAAATATCCCAAATGTCTTTTTTCTTGCATTTTTTAAGAGCTCACGACTTKAAGACATATTTTTTTTTGGTTTAAAGATTTTACATGTATTTTTTTAAACTTTACAAATTATCCTTATCTCGTTATACTAAAAAATGTTTTATTTCAAAAGTTATAATTTTCTACAACTAAGACACTGAACCCAACTTTGGCAGCCGACACTAAACCCGACCCTAGCAGCCTGTTACTAAACCGGACCCCGGCAACCCGTTACTAACCCCCCCATGCAATACCCATCACATCCCACTTAGCATGTTAAAACTAATCCCTGGACTCCCCCCATGCAATACCTATGTGTTGAGGGCTCTTGGAAATGAGCCTCAAATACACTGAATCTTAGAAAAGATGAGAAGAGTAGAATTTCATACAAAAAATAAATAAAAAAGCCATAAAATCTATGTGGAGTTAAGCAAGTTGGGCCCTTGAATTTCTTCAAAATCAACCTAGCAATTTGGGACTTTGGGTAACATAAATATTTTAGGAAAGTACATATGAATGAAATTTTATTTTTTATCCTTGAATTTATCACACAATTAGAAGATGAGAAATATCTTAAAAGGGAAACAATTTTCATAACTTTTGACTATATGGTGAAAAAATTATTGAATGATATGTAATTTGTTTCTCAACTTCACCAACTTAGGCAGCTAAAAAATTTGTACCTTCAAAATAAAATAAAAACTTTAAAATTGGTTGTTCAGATTTATATACATGTGCAAAGCTGTGAATCATTCCATTATAATCAATGAGTCAAAAAATTTATGAATCTATACTATTTGTAGACTTTTAAAGATATTCTGTTCTAAAATAAAACTTTTAAGTCTTCAGCTTTACTCAATTTTCAATATAAAAAAAAAGAATCCATAGCATGTAGATTATTTATTAAAACATTCCAACTATCAAGATTGACATTTTAGAATTCCTTAAATTTATCTTAACAACTTAGTCTATTGAATCATTCTCTACTTCTTTCTATTTATTATTTTTATCCTACATGTTGTACAATATTAAATGATTCAACAGTTTTCAAGCCTATAACAAACTTGACTTGAAGAATGAATACAAAAAAGCATTACCATTGTCATGAGAGCCGTGTGTTCGCTAATTTCACGTCGACCCGACTTTGTAGAGCGTCGTGGAGTACATTGGCCCTTGGGAGTGGTTTGAAGACATGTCCAAGAGCCAGCATCTCATTTGGGACCTCAAATGGCTATGACCTCCACGTGGAGTTTTGGAGACTCATCTTTTTCAACGTGAGTCTCCCACGTAATGGAGTGAGAGGTTTTGCCTTGTGGGCTTCATCCAAACATACAAACATTCTTCAAGAATGGCATTGACTTGACTATTGTAGTTCGATAATGAGGTTTTTCCAGTTTCTTTAGAAGCTTTTCCTCATTCTTATTACTTGAAAAAGATCTCGCTATGTTCATTGGTGTATGCGTAGTGAAAATTGACACCTAAAGTAGTTCAAAATTGAGTTTTGAGTGTTTTTTGAAGTGTTTTGCGTGTGCTGGAATTGCAAGACAACTTGGAGTGTTAGCACCATAGCCTTGGTTTTAGGGTATTTTAGCCTTGGAAATGGGTCTTACATCCATATATGGATGTGTAGTGCATTATTGACCATAAATTTGGGGCTAAAGGAGAATCTTGGTGGAAAAGGGGCCAATGAGAAGAGGCCATGTTGAAAGGTTACCATCTCTCTCCTAAGAAACCACTTGGCGTAGGGTCGTTGAGCGGGGAGGAGGCGTGGTCGCGGCGTTGGTGAAGCGAGGAACTCGAGTTCAGGACCTGGGGCTTGTGTTGGTGCTTGCTAACAATGGAACAGGCTCACGTTTAGTCACGAAGGAGCTAGGAGGAAGAAGAAGATCTGGCCTACGCGCTCACCTCGACTGGAGTTTGGGTGTTGTTCGTTCTGTGTAGGTCGAGGCTTGGTGAGGTGGTGTTGGCGGTGTGATCAGTGGACTGTGCGCTTTGTGGTTCCCGTAAATTCGTGTCGAGTTTGATTCAACGGGACGGACCGCACCCACCAACGCCGTCGTGTCCAACACTTGGTCGTCCCAAAACGATTCCAGAGCGAGCTTTGGGCCAATGCGCGGGTACCCGACCACGTGGGAAGTCATGATGATTGCTGATGCTTACGAACGGGGTCTTGGAGAGGAGCGGGAGAAAACATTTTCTTCAGTGCCTCGTCTGGAGTTCGACATCGATAGGATCACGGGCGGATCCATGGTTTCAAATCTGTAGAGATTCTAGATGTGTCAACTGTGTGACTGTTGGTGAAATCAGTTGTAGTCTTTCCAACTAGTAGGTCATTACAACTGCTTGTTGGCTACATCGATTGCAGGGCACGTTTTGTGCTGTTGCCGACTTCATGATTCTCAGTGAAGCTTGATTCACCACGCCAGTCGGACAACAAAGAGCAGGAATGTTTTTGAGTTTGATCGACAAGTTGCCTCATTTCATGATCTCGAGTGTGTTTTCAGAGATGGACAAGGCAGTCGCGCAGTGCCGTAGTTTGCTTCTGCGATCTACAAAAAAACTGATTCAAGCTCCGTTGTGGAGCTCCCTTGGTGCTGTGATCAAGTTGCGAGACGCACTGGTAGTTCGAAACCGTTGTTCAGCAATTGATCTGGTGGTAGCACTGGAATATGCCCCTTCTCCTCGGAGCATGGTGAGGAGAGCAAGCCGATGCTCTGTTTGCGTTGCAGTGATAGTACGTGGCACCTACGTAGCAGCAGCCGGCGTAGCTGGATAGCTAGGACTCCCCACTCATCGAGGTTTGGAAGTGAAGACGGTCCGCCATCTGCCTCACGCGCCTCAAGGGTCCCAGTCACGGCCACAGCTTGCTAAGCTCGCAGGACACGATGGAACATCAAATGGATTCGGCTCCAGTAGACTCCACAATCCGAGGTTTCTCTTTCGGAGTTCCGAGCTTGGGGCTTGGCGGGCCACGTACGACATTGGAAGGAGTTGATTCTTCAAGGGTAGAATCTAGTGAGTACTGCACGGACTACAGCAGTTGTTCGTTTTGATTGAAGTGCAAATCGGTTTGTTATTAATGGTGGTAGCCGTTCCAACTTCTCCAGGCTCCTTTGATAGCATCTACTTCGGCCTTCGAGACGTACACCAGTAGTTGGTCGGAGGATGTACACCGATGCACTGGAAGAAACTAGCTCGTACTCCAGGAAACACACTGAAGCTCATGTCGCGTGCACAGAAGCTGTTGTTTTGAAGGACGAGTTGAAGAAAACAGCGCGAGTGCGGAGGTGGCGGCAGTTGGTGACCGGAGTAGCCGGTCCAAGCGGGGAAGTGACTGGTGATCACCGGTAATCCGGAAATTGGCGACCGATTCAGCCGGTCACCTAGGTACGGTTTGTTTTAGGGTTGGATTTTTACTAAAAAAAAAAATGACAACTTCTCCTTAAGCTTAGATTTTCTTAGTTACCAATTAGGGCCTAAGTTATAATGATGTCAAGGCATTGGGATTGGTAGCTTACCGTCCTCAGTTAGAGAGGTGCAATGTATGATGGACAAGGGCAAGGGTGTGCCCAAGCCGTTTAGACTAGTTCCTATTGGAGAAACTAGTATGGAGGAGGTGCAGCTACATTTGACCAAAGAAGACCTCCAAGAGGTCCTTGAGTCATTCCAGAGCCTTCGTGTGGAGTCCAGTTGATCACCGTTATGACATCAGCTTCAAGAATCGCCTCAACCATTTGTCCTTTCACTGGAAGCTCGTGACCGACTTGGAGTTCAACCCTTCAGTCAACCAGGCACTAAAGTGTTGGGTCCAAAAGTTATCAAGTTTTGGACTCAACAACGAGGAATACGCCTGATTAGGGATTTGAGAGCGGAGCGCCCTATGATTGGAGCCCCGTTGAGTTGGGCAAGGGGGCGAGTGGAGACGGTGGATTTGGTGATTCCAGAAGCGGTAGTGGTATTGAAGAACAAGGGGCAATGCCGAGAAGTGGTGAGACACGTTTTTGAAGGGGCAATTCAATTGCCAACATTTTCGTTGATCTTCACCGAGTTTCGAGCGGAGGACTATTTGTTTCATTCTACTTGGCAATGGGAGCAAGGTTGGTGGCTCGAGAGGGCATCCAGTGTTTGGGATGTACTAACGCTTGCCTTCCTTGATTACGAGGTACCTCGCACTATTTTATTCCGACGCTATTGAAGGCAAGCACGAGGCTTGGCAATATTATTTGTAAATCCAAAACTAGATTCACCTCAGCGTACGGGATATACTAGAAGTGGTGTGCCATTTGCGAGTGACACTACCTCAGAGCCATCGGTAATCTAGGGAGTTGTGCCAGTTCGACCAAGAAGCCAGCGGCCATTCACTGGCTCATGAAGTTCTCTCGAAATCACACAAGAGACTACTGAGGACCGCACAGATTGGGTGGAAGAAATCACAAGTGATGATGAGAAATCTCAAATCACTATGGTAAACCACGAGGTAAGGTTCCCTTATATTGAGTCAATTTTTGCTTGGGACGAGATGGCTTCACCATATGGCGGTACCGACCGTGGGGTGCGTTGGTTCTCAGGTGCTACAGGCACCATGGAAGTTGATGATTTTTGGAGGAAGTTCACCATGTGGTGTGAGCTTCAAAAATCACGCAACATGAGTTTTAATCCATACATGGTGTGGAGAGCATTGTTCAGATGCCTTGAAGAAGCACCACTATCAGATTATGCGGAGATTGAGCTTGCTCATTCCACGGAGATTTTGGCAGGGCGGGACTATTATGCACCCAACTATGTTGATGTATGGGGAGGAGGGCCAAACATTGTACCACAACCGAACAAGGGCAAGAAAGAAGAAGGGGGCGCAAGCACGGAAGGCTCGGAGGCCACCGTGACCATGACCACTACACTAGTGGTTGACCCACCACCTTTCAACCCCACTGCACGATTTTTCAAGTAGTTGCAACGGGATTATTATGGTCAATGGGCTGATAAGATGAAGTCACTTCGTACTTTTGCACGTGGAAGTGATGAATCATTGCGAGAGGCACATTCGAGACTGAGGCGGTTAATTTTCGCCACGCATGGGATAACTGAATAGCAAGCTGTTCAACACTGGTACAGTATTTTGGACAAAGAATTAAAAACTCTTGTCCGTGGTGAGGCTTTAAGGTTAGGTGTACCATCAATCTTAAGGTACGTTTTTGAGACATCTGAGAGAATTGAGATCAATCTCTTGAAAGAAAAGGCCGCCATGGGGTTCTTGCGAAAGGAAGAAAAACCGCCAGAGAAGACCAAGTCTGCAAAAATTAGTATTCTAGCTAATGCAGGGGATGTAGATATCGTGCGCTTCAATTGCGGCGGAATTGGTCATTGTCGACAAGATTGCAAGAAACCAGCGAAGAAAGAATCAGTCAAGACGGGCGGATTCTGCTCTGGTTGCGACGTCAAAGGCCATGGAGAGGCGAGTTGCTTGAAAGTACATCCAGAACTCAAGCCCAAAGGTGTCAAAGATGCTAAAGGAGGTGAAGCGAAGGATGCTAAATCCACTCAAGGAGAGAAGAAGTCGTGGAAGGCGCGCTTCACCGAGTTGGAGGCTGAGATGGCGGCAATGAGTGCCACGACCGAGGCAAAAGCTTCCTCTTCGCAAAAGACTACAACGTCTTTTTATGCCGAAGAGGACAATTATATGTTATGTGGCATGGCAGATCCAAACGGAACGCCTATGGATGCTTTTGCAATGACACGGAGCAAGACCATGGTGCCAGATATAGCACGAGGAGCGAGTTCGGGGTTGGATCCACAACGAGGTGAGGCCAATCGCCAAGCACGACTACCAGAATTTTTTACGTTAGAAGATGTCGTGCCTACATCACCTATAGTACCACCAGTTCCAAACTTCAGTGGCCGCCGTTATACTCGAGTCATCACCAAGAATGGTCAAGGTACGAGTTCACTATTGGAGGCAGCCACAACAGTTTGTCAAGCTCCATTGTTTTCTGCAGCCATGATTTCACAAGCAGACTTTAGTGCATCTGCAGTATTCCAATTGGCGGCTACCATGTGTGCGGATGGCACCGCAGCATCAGTTAGCACCATGGAAACTATGCTTGAGCCACAAGTGACGGCGATCGATGATTGGACCGAAGCAGAGGGGCTTTTATCAGCAACTGCTCGGTTGAAAACCATGCCAGCACGTCTGGCAATAGAGCGGTCATCCATCACTCCCGGAGTGGTGGTATTTGACAATTCCCAAGGCATTTTCCAACTTGTTGGGCCTAACGGGAAAGTCTTTGCACCTCGACGAGTACTATTGGATTCTGGTGCACAACCTTTAATGTTGGGTGAGTCAGCAATTGAAGGTTTGGGGTTGACCAAGGACACGTTGGAGACGTGTCCGTGGACAATTAGTACATCTATGGGAGGGACGGAGCAAGCAAATGGCATCACAAGGAGCGAGTTGACACTACGACTCCGTTATGATGATGTTGAAGATGCTAGCTTCATGAAGGTGAAAGCTATAGTCACGGAGGCCAAATCATATGATGTTCTGGTAGGGGCTATGGTATTATACCCTATGGGTTTCACCTTAGACTTTTGGGAGGAGACAGCGTCATATAGACCGGGATGGCAAGCAGGAGATGGTCATAAGGCTCAGTTGCCAACTCATTTTATACGAGTTCTTACCGGTAATTTGGCTGATCTCTATTGCTTTTCTGGGCTTGTAGCAGAAGGCCAACCTTGGTTTGAAGAGGATTTTGATAATCCTTCTATTCTCGCTTCAATTACCAACATCCAAAAAGAAAATGAAATTCAAATTGTGGGCGTTGGGGACGAAGAATTATATCAACCAAGGGTGGAATTGGCATGGAGGAACACTACCAAGCTACAACATGCCGCAGAGACTGTGATTCAGGAGGCGTGGCAACAATCGTTGTTGCCACAAGATGGAAAAGCAGAGGGAGGTGCGGACGATGACAACCCACCTCTAGATACTGCCAGAATTCATTGGAAGCCGCCAAATGAAGGTATTACATTTTTGGAGGTATTTGGAGGTATTGACACTGGGTTGGCTGCAGTGTTACAGGCAGGTGTCAAGGTGAAACGTTATTTGTACGTAGATAATGACGACATGGCACGCCAAATAGCCAAGCGTCATGCCCAACGACTGCGCCAAACTTTTCCATCATTATTGAGCACTACTGCTATCAAGACCGCATTCTCTGCATTACCCGGTGATATTTCTTTGATTTCACATGATGACAACCTACGGTTGGGATCCGTGGATCTTATTATTGCGGGATGGCCATGCCAAGGCATGTCTATGGCGGGTAAGCAGAATGGCTTGAAGGACAACTGTTCTTCACGGTTTTATGATATGGTGCGGATGATACGTCATATCTAGACTTCTCAAACGCGGCCACCGGGCTATATTATTGAAAATGTGCCCGTAGTCAGTACCTCGCGTACTCGCACACTTGAGAGCATACATCGTGTTCATGGAATCCTAGGAATTCCTCTTTTACTGGATGCGGCAGCAGTGGGCTTTCGAGCTCATAGACCGCGACTTTGGTGGACCAATATGGCACCACTGGAGTTGATGCATGCAGCGGTTGGGCGTATTCAACGACCTGATGTGTACGTAAAGGATATTTTGGATCCTCACCGTTCACGAAGGCGTGTTTATCATGATGACCAAGCTCCATTAGCGGTTGTCAATCTCAAAGGTGAATCACGAAGGGCTATGCCTACATTCGTGAGTTTTTCTAGGTCTGTGAGCACTAGATTTCATCTTAGGTGCTCATTCAGTACTTTACATTATACTTTAGGGAGTATTTGGGCCACATGATATATCTTGGTGGATTGGGAGTGGTAGCTAGTAAAGTGGAGGTGATGCTTTCTATACCAAGGCCGAAAGATGTAAGCCGATTGCGAGCATTTTGGGGTTTGAGTAATTATTATTGGAAATTTGTGAAACGTTGAGTGCCATAGCAAAGCCATTGACCATGCTGACAAGGAATGATCAACCTTGGATGTGGGGAGATGAGCAAGAGGCCGCCTTCAAGCAATTGAAGGAACGTTTAGCATCGGCACTGATATTGAGGAGACGAATTTCTGGTAGGTCATATCAATTACATACGGATTGGAGCTCTCTAGGGATTGGTGCAGTGTTGACTCAAATGGACGACGATGGCAAGGAGTTTGTAATAGCTTATGCCAGTCACTCCAACAACAATGCGGAGGCACAGTACAGCTCGTATGAGGGAGAGTGTTTAGCAGCGATTTGGGCTATTGCTCATTTTCGTTGTTACTTATATGACAACGAATTCTTACTGGTGACAGACCACCAACCATTAAAATGGCTAATGGAGTCCGACAAGCTTACGGGAAAGCTTGCATGATAGGCTCTAATGCTTATGGAGTATGACTTTAAAGTAGTACACTGCGCCGGTTTGGTGAATATGGATGCTGACGGCTTGAGCCGCAATCCAAGTTTTAGTCAAGAGGACTCTACGGGAGCATGATGGCACGTAGAAGAGGGAGAGGATTCGTTACTAGGTTGGCATTCGGCTGCCTACTTGAGTATTATGGCGATGACTAGAGACACTACCGAGGAAGTCATCGTGGCCACGATGGATGCGGATGGAGGTGAAGAGTCTGGGGGCGCCAAGGATATTTATGGTGATGTGGAGGTACTAACTTTTTTGAAGCATGGCGAATTGGCGACAAGCATGTCTACCAAAGAGAGAGATCGGGTTCTACAACGGGCTAAGCGGTTGTGTGGGAGGGGACTCATTTGCTTCAAGTATAGCCAGATGGCACCAAAAAGGTGGTACCGACACCTCACAAAAGAGTGAAGTTGATTTTGCATGCTCACGAGGACTTGGGGCACTTTGGAGTGCGGAGAACTCACAGCTTGCTACAAATTCACTATTGGTGGCGAGGTATGCAAACACAAGTCCAACAGTTGATAGCTAGATGCACGGTATGTGATAGACTGCGGGCATCATTTAATGCCTTCATGCCTCAATTACAACCGTTGCCAATCATGGGATTGGGTTATAGATGGAGTTTGGACTTTGCAAGACCATTGCCAATTAACCACGACACAACAAGTATGTGTTGGTGATGATTGAACACTTTTCCAAATGGATTGAGTTGGTGGCATTACCTGACAAGTTCAGTGAAGGGGCAGCGTATTCATTTTTGGATCGTGTTTTGAGTCGCTTTGGAGTTCCAGCAGAGGTGTTGACCAMTCAAGGACGTGAATTTCTTGGCGAGTTTCAAGCCTTATGTGAGCAAGCGATGATTGATCACCGCACTACTTCACGTGATCATCCCGAAGCAGATGGATTGGCGGAATGCATGGTGCAAACCGTCAAGAGGGGGCTTCAAAAATATAGCTTGAAGAAGGGGCATCATGGRGATTGGGACTTGCAACWYCCGTRGAKAGCCATGGGCTACCGTTTTAGTAAACAAGCCTCCCTAGCTTCTTTCTCACCCTATTATTTACTGTTTGGGCGCCATCCTGTTTTACCAATGGCAATCAAACAAGATGCAGACAAGATATTAGATAACATGGATGATCCCAACACGAGGGCACGCGTATGTGAGCAACGTGCGGAATTATACAAGAGGGTGATGCCAATGGCTTTGAAGAACTTTTCTATTGCACAACATAGAGACACTCTGCGTTATGCCACAATACAAGGAGGAGGTTATAGGCCTCAAGTGCGACATTTTCTGCCAGGAGACTATGTTTATTTGCAGCAGACGACGCCAACTACACTCGATGTGACTGCGGAGCGTATTATTCTACGGGTGCGTGAGGTGCTCAAGTTAGGAGTGTTGCTCTTGGAGGGTCGTGATGGCAAGATTTGGAAAGACCATGCGCAATTGTATGCCGTGTCACTTGCCTCACATCGATGGACGAATAGACACTAGCAGTTCGCGGATTTTCGTTGGGCTGAAATGTGTCTTATGTGGCAGCACCAAGGGCGCCACTACTATGGTGTTGTGTGATATTTGTTCCACTGGATGGCATACAGATGTTTGAGTCTGCCATTGCAAGAAATTCTGGTAGACCGATGGGCATGTCCTAAGTGTGTCTCTAGCCGTGGACAAATGTCTTCAATTTTGTAGGGTTTTTACATTGGGTTCTTGTTGGTTCTTCGGAGAAGACCACCGAATTTGCTAGTGTGAAAGGGGCTTCGACACCGGCGAACGGGGCGAGTAAAGGAGTGGTTGCAATACCACTTGCTACACCTGGAGTACTTGTATGTGTGGGTGTTTGTTTTCTTTGCTCTGCTATGGATGTCGCCAGTGTTAAGTGCTATGATGGTAGAATGTTGTTACATTTATTATTATTGTTGCAGGGTTTACCATGATTGCGACACATATCGCAAGTCACATGGCGCTTTCCCTATGACCACGGTCTTCACCGATAGTCAGGAGCTATTGAACCTTGATGTGGTTAGATTTCTAGACAATTACAAGGTTTGCGGTTACTTTGTGGCACGCGTTCTCTCATGTTAGCACGATGTAATCTTGGCACGATGTGTTTGTGCACGACAGCTGTCATGAGAGCTGCATGTTTGCTAATTTCACGTCGACCCGACTTCGTGGACTGTCGTGGAGTACATTGGCCCTTGGAAGCCGTTTGAAGACATGTCCAAGAGCCAGCATCTCATTTGGGAACTCAAATGGCTATGACCTCCACGTGGAGGTTTGGAGACTCATCTTTTTCAAGTTGAATCTCCCACGTAATGGAGTGAGAGGTTTTGCCTTGTGGGCTTCATCCAAACATGCAAACATTCTTCAAGAATGGCATTGACTTGACTATTGTAGTTTGATAATGAAGTTTTTCTAGTTTCTTTAGAAGCTTTTCCTCATTCTTATTAGTAAAGGAGTGGTTGCAATACCACTTGCTACACCTGGAGTACTTGTGTGTGTGGATGTTTATTTTCTTTGCTTTGCTATGGATGTCGTCAGTGTTAAATGCTATGATGGTAGAATGTTGTTACATTTATTATCATTGTTGCAGGGTTTACTGTGATTGCGACACATGTCGCAAGTCACGTGGCGTTTTCCCTATGACCACGGTCTTCACCAATAGTCAAGAGCTATTGAACCTTGATGTAGTTGGATTTCTAGCCAATTACAAGGTTTGCGGTTACTTTGTGGCATGCGTTCTCTCATGTTAGTACGATGTAATCTTGGCACGATGTGTTTGTGCACGACACCATTTTGGACAATTTTTTCATGCAAATGTGACCTCGAATGCAACCTCCATGATTTTCTTAGGGTCAAAAAAATAAATTTTCTTACTTCGAAAGCTTGTAATATCTTGTAATCTACACAATGAAAAATTTTGAGATTTTTTCACATCCTCTCAAGTCAAATATTATAAGGTGCTTCAATTAGATGTATCTAAACATGTTTTTAGTTTAGAAATTTATTTGTTTTATAAATGGCAATTTGAGAGCATTGCTAGAGAAAGCATGGTCACGGAATTTGATGGGCTAACTTAACTTTGATACTGCTAGCTACGTTTTTAGATAAAAAAATTAAAATGAGGATCAAAAGGATTTACATTATATAAGCAATTTTAACACCCTCATGATCAAATACTATTAATATCTTTCACTCTACAAGTGTATTGTTGTGTTTTTATTCTTATGTGATTTCTAAAATGTCTTGTTTAAATTTGCTCATTCACAAATTTTAAAAAAAATTGATACAACTTAATAACCTATAAAATGTTGTCTATTTGTTTAAATTAGAGCAAATTCTTACAAGATCAAGCCTTGGGAATTTTGGGATTAATCATTCATAATTTGGTGAATTTCAAACTCAGCAGACTTTATCGACCACTTGAGCATAGAAAAATAGATTTTTTCAAAATACTTTGGATTAGTAAAAGTTGGATATCAAGAGCCCGGGAGGTGGCACACAATAGCGAAAGTCAACAATGTCGTACCTTTTCAACCTTGTTTTCCGTGGTAATAAATTCAAGCTCTCCCTCTTTGCATGAAAGGTCTATAATTAATGTAGAATCTTTATTTTCTTTCTTTTTATAATGAGGTAAAGGTTCACTTGCGGTATGGATTGCCGGGTTTGCATTGGGGCAATTTTTTTTTAATTGCCAGAACGGAATGAGGTCCGCTTATCTCCACTTCAAAATCTGGATGCTGTGCTTGTAACAGTGTCTGGAATGGGCTTGCTCTGAGGCCGGATGGAAGGCCAGCCGGAAATGCCCCCAATCCGGCCCTCAATCCGGCCCTAGTTTTCCCATCCAGCCGCAGTTAATGTAAAGCCCTTGGGCCGGATTCTAAGGCCCAATTTCTAGTTCATGTGCTCTTGGATTTTTTCAATGCTCAATTAGATAAATATAAAAACACGCATGTTTACCTTTCTCTTCCTTTCTTTTCATTTTGAAAAAAACATTTCATTTGTGTAACTTTCTTGTTTCTTATTTACTCCTTTTTTTATTAAAAAAAAAAGTTTGATTATTTTTTTTAACTTTTCTTTTCTATTCTTATTTTTTCTATTTCAAAATTGGAATTGGTAAAAGCACACATCATCTCACAAATGTCAGAGTTTGTGGCATAACTTCAACAATGACGTCAATTTGGAGATTCGAATTTGTACAATGTAGCAGAATAAGCAATGTACCAAAAATTTAATTCATATGCAAGTACCAAATGAACATCTCATGTTAAGAACAATTGTATGTAAAATTGTGCACAACAGAGTAGAAATAAAGATTATATTCTTTGCATGTTAGTTATGGTCTTCAATAGAATAAAGTCATTCAACCTATTATTAAAACAAGTTCAGTTGATGTGCTAAATTAACTTGAAAAAATTAATTGAAAAGCTAATTAACTAAAAAAATAATTAAGGAGCTAAATTAAATGAAAAAATTGATCAACTGAGAAGCTAAAATCTGCTTTGGTAATTAAAAGGTCCTTAATTATATACCAATAAAAATATATATGGTAGACTATAAGGTTGTTATATGAGGTTTTATTAATAATATTAATATTTTTTAATTATGATAATTATGATAATTTAATTTTTAATTTAATTTATAAAACTAAAATAATTTAAATTAGAACATCTCATGCTGAGACCAAGTTAACATCTCACATTGAGACCAAATGTTGAGACCTTTGCTGCTGGGTGTTTAACTGAACCAATTCTAATGTGTAGTCAATAGATTTATAATTTATTTATTAGACTCATCCTCTGTGCAATCCAGATGGGAAGAACTGAGGAAGTTCTTGAGCTCACATACAATGATTATAAGCATGTAAAAAATAGAAACAAAAAAGACTTACATTGGTAGGTGGAGATTTCTTCCATCCAACAGAGGAGCTCAATCCGGCCCTAGATGGGAGTTCTGGCCACCAAAAACCTCGGCCCGATTGTTTCCTTTAGGCCGGATGGTTTGGCGCCAAAAACATGCCACCTAATGCGACACGTAGGATGAGTTGTAGTTCTGGCCGACCCCAAGTATAAAGCCCTTGGGCCGGATTTGGAAAAATTGAGTGATCCTATTGGTTCAAACTTGGAGAGTTCCAACCGGCCTTCAATCCGGCCCCAAATGTAAACAAGGCCTTAGATGGTGTGGAACAAATTTGGGGTCATTTGACCGTATAGATTGAAGAATTATAATGTTTTAGTTTTGAAAAAAGGTGCTGAAATTTTCTGAAAAACACATTTGGAGGTGAAATTCGATTTCTAAACCAACTCAAATGAAAAAACTTCAAACCGCAAAGTGATTCCAAACCAGAATATGAACACTTTGGTGAAAAAAAACATCATAAAATTAACTCATTGTGCTTGCAAAATGGATTTGAAATGTCAAAAAACAGTGAAGAGAGTAGCAAAAAATTGCATCTATGGCTGAACCTCCTTCTACTAAAATGCTTCTTAGTCACTCATAACGTCTTGGATGGATCTGAAATTTTAACCACAAAAACTAGACTAGTAAGCAAAACTTTCACAACAAAAATTGTTGGAAAAGGATCACATTTGAAGAAGTTATGAGCCGCCGAAGTTCACTAAAATGCAAACATTTCTGGATTTTGAACTTTGAATTTCTCCCAAACATTAGAATCAACTTGGATTGGCATGAAACTTTTACCACAATAACTAGACCTATATGGGAAAAAAAAAAAAAATTTATTGAAAACAAACATTTGATGAAAAAGATACAATCCCCCGAAGTTGCAGCCATCACAATGTAGTGTGTTGAACCCAAATTGAACCTGAGAACTTCGAATGACTTTCAGAAACTCAATATGTCTTGGATTGATCTGAAAATTTTACCATAGATACTAGACTACTATGCGCAACTTTTCCAATAATTTTATTGAATTCAGACATTGGATGCAAAAGTTAGAGCACTTCAAAGTGGACTGCAAACTGTGTAGGGCACTTTTYGTCCCATTCGGCGATGAGGGGTTAAACTTATTGAAGATGGCTGCACTCCATGATTCATTTGCCTTTTCCAAGACAGAAAAATCTCCGCCAGCCACGGACAGGAGCAGCAGAAGGAGACGCCGAAGAAAAGCTTGTCGTATCCGCCTCCTTCCGAAACGACGATGGCTGCAATGGTATTTCCAAAGAACAAAGAATGCCCCTAATATACGATTCCCCCGAAGAGGATGCCTCCGAGGTTGAATCCTTGTGTCGTGCTCTCATCTCCTTTTCCCATTCGAAATGTTGAGTGGTATCAACAGAATCCGCAGGTCGGAGCCCCGGACGGACGGCAAGCCAGTCAAATCCCTTCAGTACCTGCTTCTTCAGTGTAGGACCATGCGGACCAAGTTCGGGTTCAGGATTTGCGCCAGGCCCATCCAAATCTGTATACCGTCGCTTCCGCCGTCCCTTCCCAACTTTCCTGGACTCTGTCGCAGCAGCACCACCCGCCGATACCCAGACGGTCTGCTGTGACTGATTCAAACAATCTGCGAGGAATGTTGAATACTGGTGGAAGTCCTTGCGCTGCCATGGCTTGCACGTTGCCCAGGTGCGAACGAGGACGAGGACTGCCCTCCAGGATGCCAACTGCGCTGCCAAGCTTAATACCACTTCACCACTTTTCATCTCAACCATGGAGTAGGCAGTGCACGATTTTTTCTACTATGAAATAGTACTCCAAAACTCCTGAGTCCTGAACATCAGTACACGATAACATTTCCTCCACCTCAAGGTATACTGTAATGGTTTTACTCACTCACCGTGCATGAGTTTGTATCCCCAACATAACACACACTGGTGCATGGAGGCTACACCGAATCTCCACAATGACAAGTCTGGGTCAAATCACGACTTTAGGGTTTAGGGTAAACTTTGAAGAACATTGTCAGTGTAAATCTGAATGATGACTGGCAACCTCTCAAGCCTCGCCGTTCTTGAAGGTTATGTGGTCCCTAACAATATGCAACTCGACCTAAAACACACAAGCTCGATTCTCTGCCATCCCCGGAATGACCGCCATCAGACACCCCCCGCCCTGAGGACACCAGGACAGTCTCGGAAACCTAATAACTAATCACTAGAGTAGAGAAGGAAGATATGCGGTGTGTTCAAGACCCACTTAAGAAGAGCAAGGGAATCAGAATACCAGAAGCCCAGTAAACTCGACCATTACTGCTGGCCTCGTACCGGTGCACCCCTGCGAAAGTGAACAAAATTGGATGTGCTTCTTCTAACACACGGTAGTCGGTTTTTAAGGAATTTCGTGCAAGTCGTACCGACTTTGTGAAGATCACTTCTGCCGGTACTCGGTAACCAATAGGGTTACTTTGTCTGCGAACCTCGTCTATATGCACATCTTGCCGGGAAAATGGGAAATCGTTCACAATAGAATTCCTATACAATGAAAGGTGAACCTGCGGAGACACGATTGATCCAGTGATAACCAAAACTAATAAGCTCACCTCAGCCAGGTGAGCCAGACAGCAACTTGCAACTCCCCAACCAAGAGCCCAGGATGAAGASASTCGCGTGAAAATCGTTCCGAGAAAGAGTCCCAGGCGTTGAAAGAGGAGCCTGCGGCGACGCGGCTTGATCCAGAGACAACAGAAATTACCCAAGGCAGCCTGCCAAGAGCCCAAGATGATCGAAGGGAATTGCGTGAAAAGGCGTACCGACAGTTTGTCAAGATCTGTCCTGTCGGTAATGATCCGCTGTCGGTATGATCCTGATGAGTACACTAAATCCTGTATTGTAGTGAAATTAGGAATCCCCTCACTAATTTCTCCACATTTCACACTATATAAATATTTATTGTTACTGTATAAGAATGCATTACTGCTGAATTAACTGTTGGTGTAGTTAGGACTCATGAACCTCTATGTGTGCAAGAGGAAGTATTTGTAGAAATATTTTTTGGCTTTGATGGCTTGTAGTGTCGCTTTCTTGGGATAAGGCAACCTAATTTCACTATTTAACCCTCGTACGTCAAGTCGGATGTTTTGCGTCCGATGAATGACAGAGAATCTAATTGTATTGCAACTATTCATCCACAGAATTAGGGGTGGAAAGGGAAGACCTTCTGTAGTACTTTGACTACCAATGAGTACTTTTTGATTTTCATAAACTAGTGATTTTCACGGTATCAAAATTGATGATTTCCACGGTCACCAATTCATCCTTCAAGGATTAACCCCTAAAGTCCCACTGTCCCCTCGAGGGACAATTTGAATTTCGGGCAGGTTCCTGTGACCTTGATTTTTTATGAAACTTTTTGAAACTTTCTCATAAGATAGAAAAACTGATTATCTCTGTGGGAATATAATTTTTATTTCAATTGGTGCCCGGGAGCAAAAGTTATACAATAAAAAACCCAGAACTGAACTCGGCGGGCAGCAAAAAAAATTTGCAAAAATTCAGAATTAAATTTTTAAATATATTTTTCTAAAATGATATATTTTTTTCTACATGTGAAGCTTTGATTCATTCTATTTGGACTAGTAATGAGAAAGTTATGGACAATCTTGTCTTTCGGGCAATCTAAGCATCTTCTTGAAAAAAAAACTTATAGCATTCATTTGTGAATGCAATTTTCACAATTTTTCAAAAAAAACCACTTTCTAAAACCCAAGAGATTCATCAAATCATGACATACAACAAGCTACAAACTACCTTCCATAATTCCATTTAATCCTATAAGGATGTGGCTCCCCACGACCAAGGTAGTCTCCAAAATTGTCCAATTAGTGGACCAACATGTGATTGTATCATCTATCTTTTGCTATGGTCAACAAAGAAGTCATCCATCCGACCACTCTCGTCCACAACGTCCTTACATGGATCAATATCCGGCATTTTTATAGAATACCGTAACCCTAACTCTAAACAAGATAGAGTTAGAAAAACAAGATGAGCAAAATTGTAAGAGAGAAACCTATCAATGATTCCATAAGAAAGAATGTCCAGAATTATAATGTAATGTACAGTCTAAGATTCATTTGCTGTTTCTAAGACAAAAGACAAAGAAGAAGAGCGAGTTGTATCCGGCATATTAACCCCTAAAGTTCCGTGACTATGTTTTCACCAAAATTGCTCCCAAACTTCCTCTTTTAGTACAAGTATCAAATTTTTTAAACAAAACTTATTTTGACACATGTAACCATACGATCTTGTAGTATATTGACTTGAGAACATGTGGTAAAAATTTCAAAAATTTCCACCACGTGGATTGCAAGATAAAAGCATTCAAATTCACTAAAATCATTTTTTTGGCCTTGCAAAAACTAGAGGCAGCAACACTTCAAAAGCTCACTTTTCTATGAAAAAATGTCCAAAATGGTGGTGCTTCTTTGGATTCTTTTTTCTTGACAAGTTGGCCATATGCTTCAAAAATTTCAATCATTTCGAATTGTACATATAGGAAAAAAGTAGTAAATAGATAGTAGTAGAGAATGATCCAAAATACTAAATTGTTAAGAATTTAATTATGGAATTGAAAAATGTCAATCCCAATGGTTGGAATGTTGTAATAAACAATCTACATCCTAGTTTTTTTTTCCCAAAAATATTGAAAATTGAGTAAGATGAAGGACTTCAAAGTTTATTTTAGAGTACAAAATCTATAACTGCCCGCAAACAAAAAGTCCTCATAACTTTTGACTCATTGATCAAAATGGAATGACTCAAAACTTTCCTAGTATACATAACTAGAAAATCAATATCAATTTTTTATTTTGGAAAAAAAATGATTTTTTCTAATCTGCCTAGAGCGCCCATTATAAAAAAAATAACATATTAGGCCATAACTTTTAACAGATATATCCAAATGTCATAAAATTTAATGCATATGAAAGATATTCCTTGCCCCAACCTTCTATTGAAATTTGAACCAAAAAATAATATGGTAATCTGCAGCCACGCGTACCTGCCCAAAATTGCTATGTAGCCAAAAAAATGCATGCCGGTCCTTTAGGGGTTAACTCCGAATTGACGATGCCCCCCTGTTGAATCCATAGCTTGTGAAAACAATTCCGCAGGATTACAAATCAAAATCCAATTACTATTTTGAGGAGAATTTCTTCAAAGAGGATTGCCTCACAAGGGATTCCCTCTGGGACAAATCCTTGTGTCGTTTTCAATTCTTTGCTTGCTTGCGCATTCAATTGAAATCTTGTGTAACTAAATACTATCAGAATCCGCAGATTGGAGGTGCACTTGAAGGAGATTTTGCTTGTCAATGATCCGTTCACACTTTGCCACAATGGTCTACTACACTTTTGTATAGTTGAATGAAAAATTGTTTTTGTTTTTCATTGTAGTGAATGCACCAAACAAAGTCATTTTCTGACAATTTCTTTTGAAAAACACCCGTAGTCCTTCATGGATTAAGGTAATTGCACCTGGTTCAAGTCCCTTTCTAAAACTAATTCCTATGTATCCTTGCCTAAGATGTACCCTATGTACTCCCTCTATTCATGAGAGTCTAGAATTACTTTTGGGTACACCTATTTTATGTAGTTTGAAAGTTCATTGTCCATACCAATGGTGTCCTGAAATTGCATATGAAGAGAATATAAATAAATTTTTTGACTTCCTATAAGATCCAACAAAAAATTTAGGAAATTGCTTAAAACCTTGATTTAACAGTAGTTTGAGTAGTAAATACCTCAGCGCCTAAGGGGACCACTGGGGTCCTTACATAGTTACAAGTCCAATATTCCAATTTGAAGTATTGTAACTTTTGCATGCAATGTCCAAATTCAATAAAATTTGTTAGCAAATCTCCATTCTCTTCTAGTTTGTGTGGTAAAATCTTCAAATCAATCTAAGATAACTAATTTTTTTGAAAGTCATTTGAAGATCACGAGTTGAATTGGAGTTTACCAAAGTGCATCTTGATGGCTATAACATTGGGAGCTTGTATCTCCTTCATCCAATGTTTGTTTTTAGTAAAAAAAAATTGGTTTTTGTTCTACTTGAAGTCTAGTTATTGAAATAAAAATTTCATGTCAATCCAAGTTGTTGAGTGATTGATAACAATTCGAAGCTTAAAATCCGAACATTTCTAGTTTACTCTGCCAGGGTTTTTCTTCTTCATACAATGTCCCTTTGCAATAACTGTTTTTAGAAAAGTTTCAAATGCTAGTCTGGTTTGGGTTGCTAAAATTTCATATCAATTCAAGAAGTTATTAGTGACTGAGAAGCATTTCAGTACAAGCATTTTAGTAGAAGGTTCAACCTTAGTTTTGTTTTTTGAAACTTTTCTCTCCACTTTTTGACATTTCAAAGCCATTTTGCAAACACAATGTGTCAATGGAATGATACTTTCTTTCACCAATGTGTTTGTATGCTGGATTTGAATCACTTTATAGTTTAAAGTTTTACATTTGAGTAGGTTTAGAAATTGAATTTCACCTCCAAGTGTGTTGCTAGGAAAATTTCAGCACCTTTTTCCAACACTAAAGCATTACAAGCTTGCAATCTATGTGGCCGAATGGCTCCAAATTTGATTTATGTCATCTATAGCATGTACACTATAAGATTGTATGGTGAAGATTTCTATACCGTAGTGACATTTACACCTATAATATTTCAAAAGTAATGATGTTGTTAAACCCCAAATTAAAGGCCTTTGGCTTTTAGGGGTTCATGTTGAATTGCTCATTCCTAAGCAATTAGATGTAGTTACCTTTGTTAAACTCCCACTTGAACCTCATAACCACTCTCTAAACGTCAATTGACTAGTCAAATCAATTTATGCAACATAACAAACTAACACATACCTCCAGTTTAACAAGGTTATGCATGTTAGGCCCTTCAACCTCATATTTGTTTGGTGACCAACTTTTTAGATTTGACATGTAAAAAGAGGATTGAAAGACTTGAAATCACTTTTGTAGTTTTAAGACCGTCTTGATCAAACATTATGATCTTTCAATCAGTAAGTGCTTTTGTTGTGTTTTCTTTTCCTTTGTGATCTCTAACATGTCTAGATTGTATTTGTATGGTTACATTTCAAAAACAATTGATTCATCATATCAAAATGTTGTCATTTCATTCAATTTAGAACAAATTCCTAAAAGCCCAAAAAAGGCCTTGGACATTTAGGGGTTAAAGAGTAGAAAAGAACTTATTGAATGAATGCAAAGACTATGTGAAGGAAAGTTCATGGACATGCTTGGAGTTCTCATTTCATCAATGCCTCATGGAATGAAATGATGTAATTTGTGCCCAAGGTAGAAGTACTAGATGGTAGAGACATAGCCAAATTCTTATATTCTTTCAACAAAATTCAATATGCAAATGTTTTGTATCTTGAAAATAGACTACTTCACCTTTCCAATACACTTTCTAGTTTTTGATTTGATGTACTTTTGAGCTAATGGCAACAATTTCTAATCAATTTCAAATCTTCCCTTTCTATACACTTTCTATTTCGAAGTCTAGCTATGTATTGCTACAACCTCATCCTCCAACCACCTTGATCTTTGTATTTGGTCATTTCTTTATTGTTCTAAATACCACCCTCAAGGCCCACATGCTTGGCACTTGTCAAAATGGCATCAAACTAGATGGGCCCAACTTTTCTGATGCTATGGTTTATGGACACACAAGAATAGAAGCTGTGTTGTGCAGGGTCCGTACTTCCAATAATATGGGTCTCTCGAGATATCTTCGGCGGGTTGTTAAACTTATTATTGAAGATGGCTGCACTCCATGATTCATTTGCCGTTTCCAAGACAGAAAAATCTCCGCCAACCACGGACAGGAGCAGCAGGAGGAGACGACGACGAAGAGATTGACGCATCCGCCTCCTTCCGAAACGACGATGGCTGCAATGATAGATCCAAAGAAAGAGGCACCGGCCTAATATACGATTTCCCCGAAGAGGATTCCTTCGAGGATGAATCCTCGTCTTGTGCTCTTGTCTCCCTGTCCCGTTCGAAATCTTGTGTGTTATCAACAGAATCCGCAGGTCGCCGCGCGTCACGCCAGTCAAATCCCTTCCGTGCCTGCTTCTTCAGTGTAGGACCATGCGGACCAAGTTCGGGTTCAGGATTTGCGCCAGGCCCATCCACATCTGTATACCGTCGCTCCCGCCGTCCCTTCCCAACTTTCCGGGACTCTGTCGCAGTAGCAGCACCCGCCGACTCCCAGACGGTCTGCTGTGACTGGTTCAAACAATCTGCGAGGAATGTTGAATTCTGATGGAAGTCCTTGCGCTGCCATGGCTTGCACGTTGCCCAGGTGCGGAGGAGGACGAGGACTGCCCTCCAGGACGCCAACTGCACTGCCAAGATTGATACCACTTCGCCGCTCTTCATCACAAGCATGCAGTAGGCAGTGCGCGATTATTTCTACTATGAACTAGTGCTTCAAAACTCCTGAGTGCTAGACATCAGTCCATTGATCAAACAAACAGTATAATTCTCAACCAAAGGATTTGACATGTATGTTGTCCGATTGCTGCTCAGGCCTTGGCGCTCTCGAAGGTTATGCAGTCCCTAACAATAAGCAATTCAATCTACAACACTCAAGCTCGAATCTCTGCCATCCCCGGAATAACCACCATCAGACCCCCCCGCCCGGAGCAGACCAGGACAGTCTCGGTAACCTAACAGCTAATCACTAGAGTAGAGAAGGAAGATATGCGGTGTGATCAAGACTCACTTGTAAGACGAGCTCGGGGATCCGAATAGCTTAAGCAAGTGCCAGAAGCTCAGTTTATGCTCGACCATTACCGCTCGCACCGTACGGGTACACCTCTGCAAAAGTGAACAAAAGTGGTGTGTCTAAAGATTTAGGTCTGCAAAATACCAAATATTCCCAGAAATGACGAAATTTTGCCTAAAACCAGAATGAGATGCAAAGTGTTGGATTTCCTTTGATTACTAGAACAGCCTAAATTCACGTTGTGCACAATCGTCCCGAACATTGTCAATTCCATGAAAACCCTAAACTAACTCTGAACCCTGAAACCTTGAACCGAAATCGGGATGCCCCAAAGTGACTTTTCCTTTGATTGCCAGGATTAGCCTAGATTCAGGTTCTGCACAATCGTTCCAACCATTGTCAATTCAATGAAAACCCTAAAAATCTGAAACCCTGAACCAAGAGTGAATGCAGAAAAGTGGTGTAACCTTGTGATTATTAGCACAGCTTTGAATTCGAGCTCTGGACAATCGTTCCAACCATTGTCAATTCTATGAAAACCCTAAACCGTAAAACCCTGAACCGTAACCGAGATACGCAGTAGTGTTGTTTTTGACTTCGAGAACAAGGACAGGTCTAGATTCAATCAAGGTCTGCATGCACWATCGTCCAAACCTTTCCCAAAGTAACTCACTTTTCACAGTACCATCAGGTGGTGACATGCGCTGTTTCTTGCAGTGCATGGCTTCCTTGAGCAACGACTCCAAAGACGTCGCCCTCCTGATCGACCACGGCGTCGTGGTCGACAAAGTGGGGAAAGACGGGGTCGTCCAAATGTGGAACCGCATCATGAGGGGCGTGTACGCTCCGAGGCCTTCCGCCTCGTGGCTCAAGTGTTACAAGGACATCCACAATCATCGTCGCAATCGGGTGAAGCGATGGCGGAGAGAAGCGTGGGTGCTCTTCTTCTCCAATCCGTGGACGTTTCTAAGCTTGCTGGGAGCGTTGACGATCTTGTTCCTCACGGCGGTGCAGACGTGGTTCACGGTGGTGAATTCGGATCGCAGGGGTTGGCAGTGGCCGAGTGAAAGCTGAAGTGATGGTGGTGCGTCCGAGTACACATTGAGGTAGAGGCTCTCTATATCATACAGTACAATAGAGGCTTTATCACCCATGAACAGCATTAGAGGCTCCATTGAGCACACAAGCGAGCTTTGATTTGTGAAAATTGTGAATATAGACTTAATGTATTGACATTTTTTCCTTTGCAGTTGTTTTGTAGCTTGGCACATAATAAATGTGCAAAATTTTAGATGGTGCCAATTTCTAGATTGTTTTAGGGAAAGGTTCATAGTTCACGTGTATTCTCAGTGGAACCTCTCTCTTACTGTATGGTGATTGGAGACTTTTTATTACAGATGGAGGGGCAGGAGGCTGTAAGGAGTTATTTAGCAGTGATTGTCAGTCGGACGCCCTCAGAAATCAACAAGTCACTCACAACCTGCCCCTCCCATTCAAACTTTGCAAACCGTCAGCCACAACCTTCAATTCAAGCAAGCCACGAAAATTAGAACCCATGGCTCACCAAAAGTCCAGCAATCGCAAGGTATTCACCACCCACTCCTTGCCAGCTGCGTATTGTACGGATCCGATTACATTTGTTGAGTGTTCGTTCTTTAATTGTCGGACGTTTGCAGTCACATTCGCTGTTGGATTTAGGGCTTTCCTTCGCGATTCCATAATTCCTGCTCGTCGTCTCAGCGTTTTGCAGGCATTGTTTTCTCCCTCGCTTTGCTTGTTCTTTTTCATTCGAGAGACCAAGAGGTTGACTCGACGAAGCTCCAGTTTTTGTTCTTTGTACCATCTGAACGCACTTCCTGTGGTTCCTAACCAATTTTTGTGGATTTCCTGAAGGTTTGGTTAAAGACTGTTCCGAGACTTGGATCGACCATATGGTGCTMCCACGGCTGCCTGATCTCCCCCGAAATGAGTCCGACCTTAAAAAGGGTTTGTGTCCCGACCAGCAGCAGCAGCGTGGGAAGCTTCCTGTCGCGAAGATGATCTACCAGCTGCTTTGTGCATCGATGCCTAAGACGGTGAGGGATTTTTTGAACGAGACCGATGGTTCAATTCCTTCCTGTGCTCTGGGAATCTTCCTGATGAGAGAATTCCGTCATGCAACCACCGGTACGGACACAAAACTCCTGGTTGTCGGCAACCCTCGAAGCACTCTTTGGGCTTTTTAGTAACCATTTGCCGTTGCAGCTCGTTTTGAATGCTTCAGAAAAGTAGGGCAGTAACATTCGTAGTCTTGAACCCAGGTCGAGGCTTGATACGATTGTCGTAGTGTCTGAATGCACATTCCTTGTCAAGAGAAGGCTGATGACTTGCATGCTGCTCGAGCTGTTCTCGAGTCGAACATGAAGTCACTGAATGCCATGTTTTATGGAGAGGCGTTTCATTCTTGTTTATGTAGCAGTAGGCAACGCATTTCAGTGGGTCTACATTGGCAAGGATGGTGGCAAGTCCCTGAACCGAATGCATTGAAGAAAGAGGAAATTGGCAGAGTTAAGTGCAGATCCTCCTTTGGGATACTGATGCTCATTGCAGTTTGAGCTGGATTGCAGGAGGGATGGCCCAGCGTGTGTACCACGGCCTTGTCTGTCCTGCACAAAGCATGCCTAGTGTATTGTGTGCCTTTTCAGAGATGGATGGATTTCATGCTCATCGACCTTGAATCCGTAGCACATCTTCCTTTCAAAGTAGAAGGCGGATTTGAGCGCATCTTGTGCCGGAATTCGCAGTCTGTATGTGCCATTTTCAGACATGTAACTCTAGTCTCGGCAAACTCCTGAAAGGAGCACATCCCGAATGGACTTCATTTGCTGAAGACTTTACCAAGAGGCTCCATGAGAAACTCCTCCCTGCATTACATGTACTGTACAGTATTACACAATCCTTGGTGCCATAGGAAATTTCTCCTGCTCTTGGCAAAGAGAGACTTTCAGGAGCTTTGAATCACTCTTTTTCAACCGTTTTTTTTTTTTTTTTCATTTTTTACTAAGTGCCAAATAGGCGATATTAAATGTTATAGTGGTGCTCCAAATTACAACATTCATCTACATATTGGATGTATGATATGGTTTTCATCCACAATTTGATGATTTCATTCAATTTTTTTGACAATTAAATTGGCATTCATTGGCCTAATTATTTTTTCTAGTGCAATTTGGTACCAAAAAGCCAAGATAAAAGCCTTGGATGGAATTTATCAATTATGTGACTTATTTCTTAATAATTTAATGTTTTGAATCATGCTTTACCTCTTTCAAGCAACTCCTTTTATTAAACTACATTTTCAGTACATTTCCTAGAAAATTTGTTGAATCTCATTGGAGGTCAAAAAAAATATCCTAGATTTTCTTCATACACAATTTTAGGACACAACAGGAATGAACAATTAATTTAGCAATTGTTGAAAAGAGGTGTACCCAATAGCAACCCTAGGCAGCTAGGCTCTCATGAATAGGAGTACTTTTTAGGCAAGAATATCTAAAGATCAGTTTTAGAAAGGGACTCGAACAATCACTCTGCTTGCCATGAATTTATTTATTTATTTTTTATTATTTTTTAAATAAGTGTGTTGAAGAACACACTACAAAGGATGAATTTTGAACCGCTAGCCAATGCACCCAAAAGTGACAAATTTTTCTATTTCCATTGAGATCAAATGCAAATTGCACACAATCAAACGGGTGGAAAGTCAATCGAAACACACAAGTGACCTTGTTAGAACGGTTTTCTTCTATCCGTATAATGAGTTTGACCAATTCCACCCCAATCTAATGTTGCAAAGCAATTTCTGCATTGGTTCCTCAAAGCCTTGGTGTTACAATAGAACTTCCCTTACTCAATAGCAGGGCTTTTTTTTTGGACCAATGTCCCCCCTATTGCCCTCACTACATAGGCCAGATTTTGGAGGGATGAAGCCAGAGAGGTCAGATTTCTGACAGTCTGGCGAAATTTCGCCAAAAATAAAAGCCCTGCTCAATAGGTCCTGGGCCGGTTTGAAATATTGGTTTACAAAGATTTATTGGCTAAGAGAGGGTCAGATTTAGTTGCAACCTTTGTAATGTGGCCCAGTCCGGGACCGGACTAACAACATTGTAAGCCTAGACTAACAACATTGTCTTACAGAGGTTTGTTGGCTCAAAGAGGAGTGACTTAGAGAGGTTCTACTGTAGTGAGTGCAGCCAACCATGGGTGGTGAGGGGTTAAACAAAAGATGACTTTGGGCGCTTTCTAGAAAGAACATTTTTTGCTTGTCTTTAAAATACAATTCATGTTCAAGGTATAAGATTTCTATAGGGTTTTTTTTATCTTGATATGAAAACCATATTATTAATTACTAGTATGTCTCCACTTAATACATGCAATATTTAACAATTTCTATCCATTTCTTTCCAAGTTTCTTCTAGAAGTTCACAAGAAATATTTACTCAACCCTTTACAAACTAAAGGAACTTCAAATTTCCAAATTTAAAAGGTATATTATAAAAGTCTCCTTAGAATAATAATTTAATAATGCCTCTCAAAAAATAGTTGCAAAATATAGTTCATAGATCATATTCATACAATTAGATCAACTATTACACAAATTGATATTTTTCAATTAAATTTGATGCCGAAAATTGAAAATTCCTTTTAATATCAAGTTTAGATTGAATATTTGTAATTTAGAAAAAAATCTTTTGAATTCAAAATGTTGAGTTCTAATCTTAGTAGTTTTTGAAGATTTTAATTTACTTTTTATTTGGGTTGTTTTTGAAGAATCGCCTTTCAAACTAAATAAATTATWTTTTTAAGCTAGACCTACCAATAACCTTTGAATTTTAAAATATTTTCAAAACAAAGTCTTTAGGATCTATAGAGTATTAATATTAAAGAATTAAATCAAGAATTTTTTTTAAAGGTCAATTGATGGAAAAACACATTTCTATGTGCTTGGGAAGTCTTTGTGTTCATTCATTGTTTAAAATTTGAATGTCTTGTCTTTGCAAGTTAAGGTATGCACACCTATATTGACAATTGAACATAGTTAATATTGTAAAATATAAATTATTTTTACTTGATTTTAGTGGCAACTGAAAGAGAATTCCAACGCACTTTAACATGCGTCATTAGAACACTAGATGAATAAATTATGAAATTTGAAAGTATTGTCTCTTAGTGGACCAAAATCCATAGTGAGGCTCTCATAGATTCTCAACTTTTGATTGTGTACATTGTGTGTCATCGATACCTATGTTTTTATAACATTGTAGGCATTGTTGATTGTGGATGTACCATACATACTTTAGAGTTGTTTCATTGATTACATGAGCTTTTTTCTAGACAATAGATAAGAGTACCTTAATGTAACAACAATCATTTGTAGGCCCCTAAAAATAACCTAAAGCAAGGCAAGGCTATGGGCAAAGTGGACAAGTGATGTTCAATAAAGTAATCATGATCAAGGGGTCAAGTTTTGCATTGGCCAGTCACCTATGCATGATACAAGCTTATGGTTTGTTGCTTTTCCCTATTTCATAACCACTTTTGTATTAGTCTATAATCCACAATAGGTGCATCTACACAATTCTTTCAAGAAATTTGTATTATATTTATGCAAAGTTGAAAACATACATTTGATATTGAACGCACTCTCCATATCAACAATAAGTAACATTTAGGCACTTCTACCTTACCAATCTTTATTGCAACAAGAGTACAAGATTCTCAAAATGAGTGTGGCACGTACAATTCAAGGTTACTACTTTCAAGCACCGGTGGTGCTTGTGCCAAAGTGTCTACCATGATGGTCTTTCATCTCTCATCAAGAAAAAGAAAATCAATTTTGAACTTTCCTAAAAATGAATTTTCAAACTTGTTCATAAAGATGGAAAATAAATGTGCAGCCTAGGCTACCTCCATATTACAATGTAGAATCTCTCTTAGTGCAATGTGTTTGGGACTTTGCACTGAGGAAGGTTTTTGCATGTCAAGAGAGATGCAATGAATGGCCATTTATAGATGTTAAATACTATTTTTCAAATAATGTTCTTCAAATTGGCCCCACCTATGAACTCCATTTCTACAAGTTTTGCACAAAGAGGATATGCATTAGGAGAGGTTCTACTTGTAATGGAAATGAGAAATTTGTCCAATTAGCTCCTCAGCTAGTCTTCTACGAGTAGAACACAATTACAAACGCCTCTGGCCCCTCACACCAGGGCCAGAAACTCTCAATCACATATTTACTCAAGCTTTGCAAATGTCCCTTTTGAATCTACCTTAACTCTCCTTTCATATGTAAGTTTTCATAGGAACAAGAAGCACGGCAATATGGACCAAAAATATGCCTCTTGGATTGGGATGAGGTCCTGCAGTAAACAATAGAACCTCTCTAAGTCGCTCCTCTATAAGCCAATAAAACCTCTGTAAACCAATATGTCAAACTGGCCCGGACTGGGCCACGTTACAAAGGTTGTGACTAAATCTGACCCTCTCTTAGCCAATAAACCTCTCTAAACCAATATGTCAAACCAGTCCAGGATTGATTGAGTAAGGGAGGTTCTATCAGGCACTTGGCACTATCAAAACAGGTGGTGGTTTTTAAGGACACTCCTTTTCACAATTTTTTTTTTAACACTACGGAGTCTAAAAATGAGGAATGTTGTAAAGGAAAAAATGTTGAAATGAGTGTCAAAAACAACCGCTGCTCTGGTAGTGTCCCTTCTAGTATTCCTCTCCGACTGCTTTCTTCAACGGTGAAGGTTGCCACCAAGGTACGGGTATTGCTCGAGGCGAGTGTGGTTTTTTCTTTATGGTCTGCAGCACCAACCGATTTGCATATTATTTATTTATTTATTATGAACCAGTGGAAAGGATCAACGCAGTTACAATTGATATCTTTCCCAGCAGCACTAATTCAATGAACGCCAGTTAGTAGGTTTTGATGCTATTTCCTTGATCAGAGCTCCACATTGGGAGATATAATATTGCAAGAGAGTAAATTAAAAGTGCTGTTGTAGCATGGGAAAGTTGAACCAACCACCAAGATGTTGCATTTTCTCTTCAGTCGCTCAGGGATAGTCTGGCTGTCAATAAACTTCCGCAAAGCATTGGCAAGCTTTGTATTCTCATTACTCAGCTTGTTCCTCTCCATCTGAATGGCTAGTTTATCCAGCATGACCTGTTGTGTTATTGCATCATTGCCACTCAGTGAGAAATCAGGTAATTATSTCGCAAGTCAAGGACCAGTTCACCGAACATTTAAATCAGGGCTCATACACAACCAAGTGATTTGCAGATGCTTGTGGTCCACACAGCTTGCATTGATTTATTCCTTTAGTGAGAGTGAAATTAGCGTCACTTGCAATATTAATGGCACTACCATATCCTTTTCTTGTGGAATTAGTACAACAAAAGTAATGTTTTAGCCTGGAATAGTGAAAAATAGTGCGACTTTGGAAAGCAGTGTCACATGCACTCATGAGATAAATCAATGTAGACTTAAAAAGTGAAAATCTGCATGACTAGTGAAACGCATGCATGAAGTATAAGTGAGGTCACTTAACCTTGTTGAAGCGTTTATAAAAGTTGGACATGTAGTCGATCTCTTCCACCTCCTTGCCAGCGTCATTGACAGCATAAGATGCCCAATGGAAACGACTCGTGCCATTTTCTACGGGAACGATGTTCGGCTCCGCTGGGAACTGGGTCGGCACAACTGGGAGGGCCACTCCCAACTCATTCTCATCCCCTGCTTTCTCAGCAGCTGTAATAACAAGACGATTCAATGAGATATAACCATTAAACATGCTTTCTAACTTGTATACAATCTTAATTACAACTTGTATGCAGTAGCAACTGATGAGGAGTAACCATTCSGAAGTTGATGCAATGGAAGCAATGGAAAAGGCGGATGGGAATGCAGGACCTTACACTCGTCTTCGGCCAGCTCTTTCTCCAACAGTATTCCAGGCATCGTTGGGATGGCTGAACAATAAAGAGGATCAAATGGAAAGACCCTCTCGTTCTCTGTCTCAAGCTGGTCGAATAAGAAAAATCCAACTGTTTTCAAGCCGTTAGAAACCAAAAGCAAACAAGCATTTGGATGCAAAAGCAGTGTGAGAGAAAGATCACAAGCTTTCAGGTGACTTATATTAATACTAAATACCGTTAGGGACATGATCCCGTCTTCTGTACTGACCCCTGGCAATAGACCTATACACGGTGAACAATTGGCATGTGGTGTAGCATGATTTGGCTCAATTTCTAAGCCCAGTGATCTTGAATGGAAATGGGATTGCCTATTGTGATTTCATTTAGCCGTCTACAACCTCCCACTTCGAAATGGTTGTAAGATATTTTGCCTATATAGTGACAAACATGTGAGCTCAACAAAATTTGGTTCTTATGACTCAAAGGTCTTCGTAGATCTATTCATCATGCCAAAATGCTCAACCGGGATCATGCTTAAAAGTGATGCAAACAGGTTCCTCAACTTAATGCAAAGAATGCCAAGTTTGAAGATTTACTTTGCTAACGCGTCCCGCCAAGAGAAGAACTCGTTGCGCAGTCACAAACTTGTCCAATAGARTGTTCTTGGCGTCCAAAACATTCTTGGAAACCTCCTGCAGTGAGCCACTAAGACATTCACATRACCTGCCATCACTAGAATGCAACGAATCCAAATAATTCTCCTGCTTTAACTAGGTTATACTTATCTGCTAATAGCATCAGGACATCTCTCAAAGGCTTGATAATGGAGTCTGTACCTTGAGATGGTCATGCTCGTGATGGTGTGTTCGGTCCAAYAGGCGCTTCAAACAGATATAGTGACCCAGCAACTTCTCCTTTTCGTCCCTCACCTTCTTGTTCACGATGTCAAAGTTTTTGCTGCGTATAAATACACGCCGTAATGTTTTTTTCATTCTCAATTGACTTCGTGTCAATRATCAGAAGCAGAGACATAACCAGCTTACTCATTTCTCATACAATTGATATAAGAAATATGCATATGCACATGCATTCGCATATATGAGGCATAATGAGCTATACAAATGTACTGTAAGCATGAGATTGGAAATTAGACGAGTTTGGAGTTCCCTATGATTGAAGTCCATTTACCCGTTMGTTACAATGCGGATGCGCCAATATGCGAGCGTTTCATGCAATTTGATGAGCTTTCGCATCCGTTGCTCAATGACGCGTGCTGTGCTGGCATCTTTGGCAACCAAATTCTTGAATGATATTGTCTTCGCTTCTGTACTAGCCAGGTATGTCTGTCCCCATTTAGCATTGAAGGATTCTGTTAACCCCTAAAATAACAATTAACCCCTAAAATAACAAGGATTGATAAGCGACTAATTTGACTGATCACACTATAGAAAGAATGATTAGGTGTCGTCAAATTGTATATCACCAGATTATGATTGTGATTGTCATTACGAGATTGAAAAAGGTCTGGGTTAAAACCTGATGTGTGTGCTCAATCCGTCGCTCGAGTTCCTCGATTCCACTTTCAAGCGAGATTCTCAGCATGTTATACTCCTCAGTGTTTTTGTTCTGGTGCAGAACAGTTCGAGCATCTTTGTTATTACGGCACTGATTCATTCTGTTGGTGCTTGTGACAATTATTTTCTAAAGTCACATTATTTTAATTTAATGTCAGCTTGAAATAAGTTATTTATTTGTATCGTACTGATTTCCACCCAATATTTTTTTGTTTTAGTGACACCAATCTTGCGCCTTCACTAATAGATGAACTCTGTCGATATCCTTAGTTTTCAACTTGTGTTCTTACGTTGACCTCCTATAAATAAATCTATTTGATAAATAAATGGAGTACAMTCTTCCCTTCTAGACTAACTGAACACCTCCAAACTCATTATTTTATCAATTTAAACCTTTGAAATTTTAAGATAAGATATTCAATTACCAAAACTTGATGGTGATTTCCTCTTGCTTCTAAAGTCAATTAGAACAAAAAGTGATTGTCAAATTCTTTCAATTTTGAACTTCTCTAGGACCTTCCTAGAAGCTTTTTCAAATCCGCTTGGTGACACAAAAGAGGGAGATTYCGTAGAATAGAGCATGAAACTCAAATCTCTAACCGATCATATGAGCCAAACCTGAGTTGTCTAGAAAGAAGTTGCACTTTGCAATCATGATGCAAGTGTACACATTATAGCATCACTGAAACAAACTTTAGCACACCTTTAGCTCTTCTCGGGTTGCTTCAAATACTTGTCTTCTTTCATTGATCGCTTCTTCAGCTTCAGCTTTCATTGCTGCTAGCATGTCTTTCAATTCCTGCATGCATTCACCGATACAGCAGATTCAATTCTTCAAAAGAAATGTGGACAGACTTTTTGTTTGCTGCGCCGAAAACAAACAAATCTGAGCAATGGAACCAGAGTGGAAGTGGAAGTGTTTGTACCTTTTTTTGTTTATCATGATTCGTCGTCATTAGATTCCTCTCCGTCATGAACGAATCGTGCAGACATTTCAATTGCTCTTGAAAATCCTCCTCCATTTTCTACAGTGAACATGAGAACAATCACATGACCTTGTGATTCAGCAAGACATACCTACGTAGTGCAAGTCCTCATCAATACTGTGGGGTGCATGATCTCTAAATTACGGTTTTGAGATTTATAGATWAAGTATAAATCGTTACAGTGGTTCGCAAGTACTGGTAATGAAAAAAAAGTTCAGACATTCAGGATTTGATAAGTGAATCATCTGAGCATTGCGATGATGAGCTTCCAACTCATTCGAATTCAAGGTTTTGAGATAATTATTATTTTTACCCTAGTTCGCARGTAMTGAAGATCAAGTAAGGCATCCAGCATTGATAAGTGTTTAATCTGAGCATTGCGGTGTTGAGCTTCCGACTCGTTCATCTGCTTCAGATATAATGATATRATGTAGTCTTTCAATTCGACCTGCAAGAATCCAACTCCTCCAAAAGGTGRTTCCAAAAAGTGATGATCGATTGAAGTTTGTAAAAATACATTCCAGCTCATTTCTATATTCTTTATCGATATGATGTTATCTAAAAAGCTCCTGAAACAACATCCTACTTTTACTGAAAACCACGTATTTCACTGTGCAAGTCACGAAAGAGAAGAATCTCGTCCACATAGACTGTGGAGCAGCTAAGGAAAGAATAAAAGTCAGATGATTGAGTAAAAGTAGGGCATGGAGCCCCACCTGGTGCACATGCKTTTTTGACAACCAATCAATGTCCTGTCGCTGCTCCTCAATCTTTGCTCGGCGCATGATGTTCCTCCACTCTTTATGAATTTGCAGCATACTTTTCGTACTGCGCTTCTCCTCCTCAATCTGAAAAGAGATTCTCTGAAAACTTATATCCATGACAAACGAATATGCTACTTTTCAGTGCAGTTTTTTTGTACGAAGGCTGTGTATTGAATTCTTCCTCGAGTTACACAGTAACACAAAACCTGTGAAAGGCAATATCACGATAAAGACTCACCATAGCTTGCTTGAATGCTGATCTGCGATCCCGAATGGCCTTCTTCACCATTTCTTTCGCCTGTGACAAAAYGGAGCRCGACATGAGAGGACACAGTTCTCAAATATGTAACTCCAGTRCACCGAAAWTTWAGAATCATGCAGCGATCCGAAAATTAGAAATTCACATWAAAATCTTTACCAGAATTGACAAATGGGTATAACAATTTACAGTCCCCAGAAATGTATCGAGTTCAGAGGCAAAATTCACCTTGCGAACTTCGAATTCGGCCTTAGCCTTCTTCTCCTCCTCAGTGAGTGGCTTCTGCAACAAATAACATACTTAACAAAACAGCACTCAAAATCCATGCCCTAATCTTCGTTCCCACAAAATTAGGTCAAACCCACTCCAGACGAACAATTGCTTCAAACCCCAAACCAATTGGCAAGAAGATCAATTGACATCTTTCTAAATGAAAAAACGCCTTACAGACATGAACAGAATTGAATCGTTCCTCACCTTCTTCCCCTTCTTCGGTACAGGCTTGGGCGCCATGGTGATTCGATTCTTCAACTCCAGTAATTAAATTAGAATCCCCTACACTTGTTCACAATTTTACAGTGTACAAATATGATCTGACACCCAAGAGACTGTCCCAAGGACCATTAAAGCCTAGCTACGGCATTCAATCCCAGCCAAGCTCTCTGTCGGAAGCTGCAATTGAAGACAAACATCGCCATGACCATCAATGCCCACCATGGCATGGCAAACTGCAGTCGCCCTCGATCATTGTCTCCACCTTGCAGAGACCTGGCAGCAACCAAAAGGTGATGAGCCCATCACTTCTATCCTCCACAGTGTTGCCCTTTCTGCGATTGGCAGGCCCTGTTCGGATTTGCAAGTGGTTGCTACAGACGTTTGGATCATCCCAGTGTCCACTTTGCACCAGGTGGTGGTCGGTGAGGCTGATGCGACAAAGAGAAAGAGAACTCCAAATGCCAGATAGCTAGGAGAGAGCCAGATATTAGGTCATGACAGCATGCAGGTGGTTCTGTAGTAATCTGTACTCGTCATTTGGTCCTCGAGACGTGATCTTAAAGGCGTGTTCACACTTGGTGTTAAAAAAGGAGTCTTGGAACCCACCCCCACCATGGCCAAATCAATTTGGGCATTATTTTAGATTTTGCTTTTCGCTAGCTTTCAATCAATTAGTATGGGTCCCCATAATACCCCTATTTAGTGTACTTATTTTCCAATTCTACGCAAAAAAATGTGTTCCAAAACTAATGAATTGGTGAATTACAAGTGAAATGGAAAAAAAATGTCAACTAAACTTAGAGTTGGTGTATCTATCTTTAGGTCTGGTAGGATAGGATTTTGGTTGGAGGGGCTTTGAGGATTTTTCAACTAATTTGACCTTGTTGGAGTGGGGAAGCTCGTAGCAATGGTTAATCTAGTCCAAAGATTTATCTAAATTCTTTCATGACCTATGAAGATCCTTGTGTTAAGAATTGGCAGATACTAATGAATTTGACAAAAATTAGTGCTATCTAAACAAAAGGTTGTTAACCACATCTAAATCTTTGTACATTTTTGTTTCAATAACTACCTTGTATGAATGCAAAGGCATTTGGGTGAAACATTAGCAATTGTTCATCATCAAAAAGATGGATATCATAGTACTTAGGTATTGAAACTCTCACTATGACGTACCTCTCTTAACATGAAGTGCAAGCATTCATTTGTAAGTTAGTATCTTGCAAAAATTGGATTTGGGATGATGAAAAATGGACTATAGGCAAAACAACATGTTTTTTTAATATAGAATTTGACTTTGCATAAATGGAATTGATTGGATATAATTTTTCAAGACAAACTAATGGAAGCTACTATTTACTTTTGACTAGTTCAAGAGTATTTGTTACTTTGTGAGTCACAAGCTAATTAAATAATGTGGTAGCAGAGCATGTACAATATTTATGAATGAAAACAATAAAAGAGTAAAAGTAATGATTTTTGCTTAGTGAATGAACAAGCTTATAATGGCATGTTTGAACTAACAAAAAAAAAAGGGTTACCAATCCAAATTCTTAGAAAAAAATTCAAGGTAGGAAACAAAGTTTTATGTTCAAAATGGGATTGTTGTTCTTATTTATACTAACCTTCCAACCTTAGACAAAAGCCATGTTGGCATCAATATGTGAATAGACCTTCAATAAAAATAGACACACGTAAAATCACCACTTTCTATTAAATGTGATTCATATTTTAGATCAATTGAAATTTTATATACTCTTGACTAGTGACAAATGAAAAAGAATTTCAATGTAGCAAAAGAACATGATTAGATGCATAGTTGGTAGAAAGTACAACTACCTTAACCCCTATAGTTCTTTCATGTTTAGACGCTTAAAATTGCTTCAAGGTATTAGTCTCGAAAGCAAGGTTAAAAGCTTCATTTGTATTTAATTTAACAAATCCAAATGTAGAATTTTAAATTAACTTGTTTCTAGATGGTTTTCAAATGGTTAAATTCCATCATTCAAACTTTTACCTGAAATTGTGTAGATCCTACAACTTGCAACTCTTCACAAATATGTTAAAGAAATAACTTAAAGTTGGAAATACATATAAAAAATTCAACAAAAAATATTTGATATACATGCTTGAAAAATATAGTAAGTAGAAAGAAATAGACAATGATTTAAAATACTAAGTTCTTTAGAATTAAGTTATGGAATTGAAAAATGCCAATTCCAATGGCTGTAATGTTGTAATAAAAAACCTACTCCATATGATTTTATTTAATTCCAAAATATTGAAAATTGGGTTACATAAAGAACTTCAAAGTTTATTTCAAAATAGAAATTCTATAACTACCCGCAGTGATACCCACAAACTTCCTCATAACTTTCATCTCATTAATCAAAATGGAATGATTCAAACCTTTGTATATATATAAATTGAAAAAAGAAATTCCAAATTTTTATTTCTTTAAAAAATTGTTTGTGTTGTCTAGGCTCCAAAAATAATACATTATACAATAACTTTTCAACCATGTAATCAAAAATTACAAAAAAATTATGTACCTTATAAGCTACTCCTTGACCACATGCTATGTGAAAATTTTAAAGATTTTTTTTTAATTCCACTCTAAAATGATGACCAAAAACAACATATTGCTCCAAAATTCTATTTAAATAGCCCTTTTGGAGTTAAACCAAAATTTGACCTTATGATGTTTGAATCATTTTTTGAAGTTTTCTACATATTAATTTTAAGAAATTCATACGTTAATCTCAATTTCATCCAAAAATAGATATGAAAAGGGTTGAATTTTAATCCTTAACCCCTAAAGGTCTTTGACAGTAATTCAAAGCTTCTCATGTACATATAGTTGTAAATAATCATTTTAGAATTTTTATTTCTGAAAAAAGTCATTTTTTTAGACCTGCTCGGGCTGCCCGCCGACCACTAAAAATCACATATCATGCAATAACTTTTTACCAATGTAGTCAAATATTATGAAAACTGTTAGGCCTTAAAGCTACTCCTTGGACACATGTTGTGTAAAAATTTCAAAAAAAAATAATGAAAAATCTATTCGTAGTGAGCTGCCCAAAATCGCTATGTTGCCAAAAAACGCAGTTTGGTCCTTTAGGGGTTAAAGGACCAAGGAGACCACTTTGGGCTTTATGAGAATTAAAGCAAGTTCTATTGACTTTGTAATTTGTAATTTTTGTATTGTGTTTTTATAATGGATGTGACTCATTATAATCTACATATGAAACGTTGTTCCATGTCATTCCAATAAATATTGAAAAGTGTTAGAAGGTTTTCGTTTATTTCAATGTCAAATCTGGTAGCAAAACTTATATTCTATAAATAGATTAATTATTTTTTGTGAATTTTATAAATTGATAGTTATTCAAAAATACTTGAATCGTTCAATTCCAATTAATGAGATAAAAATTATAAGGAGTATTATTTTATGAAGAATGAAGGTAGAAAATCATATAAAGTATTCTTTTGCTCTTGATTTTGAAAATCATCAAATAAAACCAAAACCAAATTATATTCATTGCTTACTAAAACATTCTCATTATTGGGATGAACAACTCCCAATTTTTTCAAAAGTTATTTGCTTACTAGTTTTATATTTTATACAATAATACCTTCCACTTTACATTTTTTTAAAGAAAATATGAAAGATTTTATGCTTAAACATTTTTTAAATATGTTTTCAATCCATTTTCCAAAGTAATGATAAAATATGCAAGTTATAGGACATACATATTTTTTCCTTAAAATGTTGAAAGACAAAACTTCACTTATTGGAAGGGCTAGAAAAGCCAATATTTTGAAGTTTAGGCACATTAAACTTGCAATTAGTAGAGATATTCACTCTAAAATTTTGGTATAATAGAGTTCATCTTAAAGTGAGTGCAATAAAGGACCAAGAGTCGGAGTTTGAAAAAACAAAACATAGGACAAAACTCCTTGAAACACTAAAACTCGTTTGATGGAGTTTGGTATTCCATGTATTTCTTTTATATTGTTCTTAGTTAAGCCTTCCTCTCACACCCCTTCTACAACTAGGGAGACCATGATTAACACTAATGTGTTTGAACAAATTATTGAAAATATCATATGGTTGGATTTGTTAAAAATAAATATAGATTAAGATTGTGACCTTTTTAGAGACAATCATTTTGAAGTAGTTTGAGGCCTTTAAATATAAAAGAAATTTAGGGGCTAATAGTTTAAGCACCAATTTGGGATGATTGAGAATTTATTTAGAACTAAAATTGCTCTAATGAGTTATATTTGTGATTGAAATACAGTCTTTGGAGCTTTTAGAGTGGAAAGTGGAAAAMGTAAATCTTGAGAGGTTAAGATTTTAAACTCACTTCAAGTGTTTGCACTAAGGGGGAAAATCTTCATCGTATCCCAACATAGCATACGATATGACACGTAGGTAATAACTGAAACTCTTATTTAAAGGTAAAAATCTTTAAATTAATTTAAATGCTTGAAAGAAATAGTGAATATATGTAAAATCCTATGGGAAGGTAGGGTTCTTTTTTATCACGCTTGCCTTCTTTACCTTCAAAAGGTTATATCACCCCCTTCTAAATGAACAAACTTTCAATCATAGAGAATGTTTTTGTTCATGCAAAGTGGAACAACCCATGCAAATGTTGTTAGTTACCCAATTCAATCATCTAGTAGACCCTCCCATTTATGTTAGTCACCCAATTATTACCACAATCTTTGGAGCCCTTTAGCATCATGACAATGCACTTGGGGAAGAGACTTGTCAATGTGTCGTTTAGCATGGGTCTATCCATGCTTTACCAATTTAGACCCATCAAACTTTGAAAAATCATATGAAATTCATTTCTTATTGTAATGTCTTGATTCTACTTGCAAATTGCTTCTCTCAAACTTCTCAATCTCTAAAATAATACATGAATTGACAAACAAACTAACAAAAGTATGGCGAGAAGTATGGTTGCCTTTGGTGTTACAGGTGATGCTTGTAATATTAATGTAGTCCAATGTAGGTCTAAATTTGTTCCTAAGATCCTTAATATCAACATTTCTTAATACCAAGTGCAAACATACCTTAGGGTTGCTTTACATTTAGAGGTTGGGCCAATTTTCTATGTTAGAGGCCAAAAATCCTCACTTCTGAAATTGAAATTGATCCCTACCCCTTACACCAAGAGGCCAGACTAATTTGGTTGAATGAATTTGCTAATAAAAAAAAGACATGATCTGATATGGCCCAAACTTGCTAAATTGGGTGCACCAAAAATGAGAGGCCAATGTCAAATTTCAATTAAAAGAACTTTATTTTATAAAATATGAATTTTGTCAATAAATGTGATTCATAGAATTTTGTGCAATATGCCTTGAGGAAAATTGGCCCAACCTCTAGGTGTAAAGCGACCTTGAAAATTTTAGCCCTTTCTCTTTCTTTTCTAGGTTTTATTGAATATGCCTGGCTTCTTGGCCAAATGCCTTTACATATGGGAGAATTGCCCCCCATTATAATCTTATTCTAATGAATAGTTGAGGTCATACTTTAACCCCAAAGAAACTAAAATTTTGTGCAATTGGTCTCAAAGGGAATTGCCCAAGCTTCTAAATGTAAAGTGGCCCTTCGTAACTTCTACAAGGTACCCATTAGATACAAAATCTCAGTGGCATGTGCTGATGTACCTTATCTGACTCATAATTTACACCCCACTTTTCCATCTCCCGTAGTGTGAGGTAAAAGCTCTTCTGCTTTACACAACAACGACAAATGTACTCCTTGACAAGAAAAAAGAAAAAAAGAAAAAAGAAAAAAACCTTGGTGACACAACCTCAAACACTCGATAATAAGTGCTCCCATGGTAGTTACCAAAATTGCTCACATTATTGTACCAACATAAATAAGGTAGTTTGCTCTAAAAGTGATTATAACACAAGGGATTATTTTTCTTTCTTCAATGTACTACTAGTGTACATTTCAAGAGGTGGTTGCCCCAGTGGTCGTATTTAGTGCCAACTACATTTCAACTTTGAAAATTTGGAACTAATTCCACAAAGGTCCATAAAATATGAAATAACTTGGTTTTATTAGCTARTTTAGATGCTAGTTCCATTTTTTTCCTTCAAAAATTTATTGAAAATTGTTTTAAGGAGTTTAGATTACCTCATAAGGCAATCACCCTTTAAATGGTTGCTTTAAGAACATACTACCTCATTTGTTATTTTTACAATGAACATTTAAGTCAACCAAGAACCACATTATTTGACATCACTGTCTTTCACAAGGGTTACGTAAACCCATCAACAATGCGGTGGACAATTTTTGTCCTATTGATGACAAAGAGAGAAATGCAACTATTCATCCTCAAAATTTTGTATGAAAAGGTAAGGTCTTCTATAGTAGATTGACTTCCAATGAGTATTTTTGGATATTTTTTTAGTAGACAATTCATATTGTTGCAAAAAAAATGATTTCTAGAGTTAGTGGCCTGTCTTTTAAGGGTTAACCCTCTAAAGACACTTTAGATCATAGTGGTCCTATGGATGACTTCACTATTAATCATAGAGAAAAAATATGCACCTATTGATTCAATAATTGGAGAATTTCAGTGACTATTTTGGTCATGGAGGTTGTGTCTTTGCTAGGTTAATCGATAAAAAACGCAGAGGCCATTTTCTAGTCAATGAATGAGAGAGCATCTTTTTGTGTATGACAAAAGTACAACTATTCATCCTAGAAATTAAGGCTGGAAATTCTTCTACAGTGGTTTGACTTCCAAAGTGTGCTTTTGGATTTTCTTAACCCTTAAAGGACGACAGGGACGTTTTGAGTCTTTTGGATGACAGAAATCAACTGTGGTGGATGGAAAAAAGGTATTTTTCATCCGCTTTGGGAAAATTTGTGAAATTCGAAATGTGCATTGACATGGAAAGCACGAATTAGGGTCATTGAATGTATTGTCAATTTTAAGTGCTGCAAAATGTAACACAAAGCCACGGAAATGCATGCCCATGCGAACAAGTTCCCTTATGCTCATCGTCAAATTTCCAGGGGATGTAAAAATTTTGTAGGTGTTCCTGTCATTTTTAAGTGTTGCACAATTTAACTTCCCATTGTCTAACACCCAGCGGTCCACAATCCATAGCCCGCCTTTTCCCCATGGTAATAGGTCCGTCCTTTAAGGGTTAAACCAACGATTCCCACGGTATCACAATTGATGATTTCCACAGTCACCATCCCATTATTTCAGGGTTAAGAAATAATGCAACCTAAACTCCACAACTCACATGAGCAATAATTCCTTTCTCTAAGCCTACATTCTTGGGGCCTCCTACAATAATTATGGACGGCACCCATGGCCACTGTTGTGGAAATGTTACATGTTATTCACATTTGGGGCCTCACAAAAGTCCATACAATAAATTCCGTAGGGTGTGACATTACAGAGGTCGAGGTGCCAACGCCGCTTGGTTCACTATCCCTGGTTCACCGCTCGGTTGGTGGGGGGCGGGTCAGTCTGTTGCTCAACTCTTCTCTTCTGGATCCACTATGTAAAATGTTTGCATCTATCCGGAAATCATTTCTTGAGGTCACTCTGAGAGGTTACACCTTTGGTTTGCTGCTGCCTGCCTTCAGGGTTTGTGTCTGTGATCGTGATGTGAAGTACAGGACAGTTGCAAAGGGTGAGTATCACRCTTGCTTCATGCTTACGGAATTTCGTGTGTTCTTGCAGTWTTGGTTTCTGGAGTTTGTCTGAGTTGGTGATGCTATGTCCTCCTGATTCTTGGGGATAGAGTCTTTCCTTTGTGTCTGTGTAAGTGTGTAAGTGTGTAAGTGTGTAAGTGTGTCTGTGTGTGTCTGTGTTGGCAACAATGTGACGGTAGTATCTGCTATTTAGTTGAGTTCGAGGTCTGGGTGAGGAATCAACTGTTTTGAACTGAAGAATGTTGAATCCGTTGTCCAATTCCTGAGATGTTCAGAGATCTCCATGGATGTTCAGTTTGGCACCATATTTGCCGTCATCCGTGCAACCGTTGAGAATTTAGGAGTTTTTTCGTTTWGCAAAAATGTCGAAAAAGAAGAACGAAAGGTTAGCGCTGTGTCCGAGGATTTTTTTTTTAAAGTGCTACTTCTGTGATAGTGTTAGCCACATTACCAGTGGCTTTGCTTGCAGTTTGTGCATTAGGGGTTGTCCATTCTCAGTGTGCGGTTTCTTTCTTTTGAATGGTCAATTTTCGGAGAGAGAGAGAGAGAGAGATTCTTGTCGATAGTTCGTTGCAATTTCTGTCCTCGTTCTGTTCTGATGACTTGGAATTGGTAACCTTCTTTGGAAGGCTTGAAAAGTTTCTTGTTGAAAAATAATGGAGAGACGAATATGCCTGCACTTATGACTGGATTGCAACTTTTTCTCAATTTTCCGCGTGAAAGGGAAGGTGATCTTGGAAGATAACTTGATGTGTATTACTTTTCACATTTGTGCATCAGATTTCAAAAGAGATCGTCGTTGTTTGTGGAAATTTTTTGTTTGGAATGTGCGCTGATTATATTTTGTCCTTGTATTTTCAGGGTCTTTCAGCATAAACAAGCCATGGGGAACAAAATCACTCGACGGTGCGCGAATGTTGATGAGCGCTACACCCGACCTCAAGGCTTGTATCCTCAGCGTGATGTCGACCAGAAGAAGCTGCGCCGCCTCATTCTGGATTCGAAACTGGCTCCTTGTTTCCCTGGCGAGGATGAGATGAACRCTGATTTTGAAGAGTGCCCTATCTGCTTCCTGGTATGCTGAATAATTATCTTTTTAGCAGTTTTGAGGAGGTCATTTGCAGTCTTCCTTTWCCCAATTTAATTTTAAGTTTTGACCAACATATGCAATGTTCATCATTTATTCTATTGGTGCAAGACTTGGCTTCATCTGAATTGTTATGATCAATTGAATTGGTCATTTCGAATTTATRATACCTTGGTTTAGTGCTCAGTATTTTGTTTCAACCTTCGTATGGGGATGTGGGTAAGCTAACTTCGTGTGATTCTGCAGTGCTATCCGAGCCTGAATCGATCAAAGTGCTGCTCTAAAGGCGTCTGTACAGGTGTGACCCAGCTTCATATTCGTCTCACTTGGATCACAATCGCCATTGTATTATTTTAATTCTTTCGATGGATGTTTGCATGGGCTGTTTTAGATTACAAGCTTCTTCGTCCAATTTGACCCTAATTTGGCATGACCTTTTTTTTGTCTCCAGAGTGTTACCTGCAGATGAAGTCTCCGCGAGCGACTCGGGCCACACAGTAAGCTTTTGTTCTCTTCTAAGAAAATTACATACGATGTCTTGCTAGTCATAAAACGAGTAGCGATTGATAAGGTAGAGTACTCTACTTTATTTCAGATYAATAGATATWAAAGTGAGATTTTTGGGAGCTCAGTATAGAGATCATATAACGCTTGACAGGAGTCAAATCTGTCGAGATCARATTTTTACTTCTATGTATGAATTTCTTATGCAAGTGTTTGAAGTGGGAGTTTGTAGACCACTAAAAGTCGGGATCTGGTCCGAACGGTTTGAGTATCCTCTATCTTAACATTTTTTTCTGCGGATGCCGCAGATGCCCGTTCTGCAAATCTCACAACTACACTGTGGAGTTCCGTGGTGGCAAGACTCAAGAGGAAAGGACCATTGAAGCTGCAGTGAGTGCTCCTAGTCATTTTGAACCTTTGACAACAGACTTATCCGACAGTTCGTGTGATGATCTGGATTCATCACGGGTCCAGGAGGAATCCAGGAGTGAAGGAAGTTTAGCTTCTATTATTCCAGCCCCTCAGCAAGCAGTACTGGCGCCTTTACCACCTACCAGCCAACCTATGGAATCTGCGACGTCGCAGCAACAAGCGAGACCAGCCCCATCTTTCTATTCACGTCACAGGTGTGTCTAAAGACCAGTCTAATCGTTGAGGATCTCATCATTTTTTATTGGTAGACGGTAAATAGCGAAGGAAAAGTCTATCATTTGACACAGCTTGTGTTATCTCTCAGTGCACCTGTTGAATTGGCGGTTAACATATTTTTGTGCTGCTTTCAGAGCCGATGAACTTGACTTTGATTTGGAAGACATTATGGTTATGGAGGCAATCTGGCAATCAATTCAGGTGTGCAGTCGGTCCCTGCTTCATTGCTTCTAATTTCAAATGACGATAAGCTCAGCTTTGATTTTTAATAGAACATGCCGCGATTTATAGGGAGTTCTTCTTACGGTCATAGTGATCACTGTGAACATTGGGATGCCTGCCTAKGAATCATGGAGGAGATTCTCTTTGTGCTGTCTTAAAGTTCCTGATAAGTTCAATCTTACTAAAAATCCAATGTGTGGCTACCATGCCTATTCTGGATCAAAGTTGATATCTTCTGCTACAATGTTTTGGCCCTCATTGCGAAGGGCCCTTTAATCTCATGAAACTCATGACTAATACTCATCCAAAATTCTGTAAATTCAGGAGCAAGGAAYATGCCATAGGTATACTGCTTCCGAACCTTTTCAAATGGCGTCAAATCAACCAGATCCTGAGTTGAGAGTGGCTACTGACATAGCYTCCGTATCCCAAGCTCAGTCTCCACCAACAGGATCAGAACATCACCATCCGCGTGCCAGTGGCACTATGACAGGGGGATTAGCAACTGCCATTGCTGCGTTAGCTGAGCGACACGCCATTAAAGGGGAACATGTCTATGAGGCTCTCCAAAGAGCATCTGCTGGACAAGCCGAGGTTGGATCAAGTAGCTGTGCTATGCCAACGAACGCCYCAGTCATGGCGAGTTTACCCAGACTTATGACTGGCAAATCCGGAGAGGTAATGCTACCCCAAACTTTTGAAGAGCAGATGATGTTGGCCATGGCGCTCTCGATCACGGATGCGCAGTCGAGAGCTCGTCTGGAGGATAGCCATCCACGTCCCTTGCCSAATGTATCTTAGAATGAGGATTTAGATTATATCTCTCTCTGGTCCTCAAAGAGCTCCTCTTAGTTCAGAGCAATGACGGAGGACACCTGAAATGGAGGAGTGGACACAGGCTGACACAACCAAGTTTTGGCCTATTCTCATCTGCAAGAGAGGTTTCAAGTGTCATGTCGGCAGATCCCCAAGTTTTGCATACCGAAATAACGATTAAAATGCACTTCCTAGCTTGTGCTTTTACCAATTGGTAGAGAGATATGGCTAGGTAGTGATTGTTTGGGTAGTAGTTGTAAATATTTTTAACATTGATGACCTGGACAGGCAGTTTCATTTCGCCATCTCGTACATCAACTTGTGCAGATGGTGTGTTCTGTAGAGTGCACTGTACATACCAATTCGTGGGGTACATTCTTTGGAGGCAGTGAGRGTTGTTTGGCAATGGCATTTGCCAACCTTGTATAGTAACGTTCCGGATATTCTACATGGACGTCTACATGCGTAGAGATATTATTTGTAACTTTTTGCGTGCTACTGTGTGATGACTGTGTTCTGCCTGTCGTTAACTTAAGGCATCCGCGGTTGCAAAATAGTTGCATGAGGGGATTTGAAAGTGCTGCGGTTATAATATACTATTTTGTACTCCGTAATGATCCAGTGATCCAAGGCCCTTTTGTGCTTATTCCAACAGCTGTTAACTGTTAGCTGTCATGTTTTATGGATAGTCCTGTCACTCAATGTCATAGCAGTAGGTTTCAGATTGTTTTGCAACAATTTGATTTCGTAATCATGTCGGGCGTTTACTCCCATGATGAAAAGGTTCACTCAGTTTTCACAATCTTGAATTTTAGTTGCGTCAGTGTGAGAAATATCAAGATGAGGAACCTATTCCTGACCTTTGAAGAAATTTGCCTTYCTTCTGTTATCAAGAGTCATAACTGATTAATTTGTGTACATTAACCTTAATGGAAGTTTTTAACCCCTCACCGGTCACATAACTTTAGCACCTGATTTCCAAATTCAATAAAACTTGTTGGAAAAGTTGCACACTCTAGTCTAGTTTGTGTTGTAAAATTTTGAGATCAATCAATCCAAGATGTACAGATGCTTTGGGAGCCAATCAAAGTTCACGGGTTCAATGTGAGTTTACCAAACTGCAATAGATGCTTTGGGAGCCAATCAAAGTTCACGGGTTCAATATCAATCCAAGAAGTTATGAGTTTCTAAGAAGCATTTTAGTATGAGTTTCAGTCATAGATATTTTTTTTGCAACCTTTTTTGATGTTTTTTTGACTTCAAAGCCATTTTGCAAACACAATGAGTCAATTTAATGATTTTTTTTCACCAATGTATTAGTATGTTGATTTTGAAGCACTTTTTAGTTCAAATATTTTTCATTTGAGTAGGTTTAGAAATCGAATTTCACCTCCACATGTGTTTTTAGGAAAATTTCAGCATCTTTTATCAACACTAAAACATTATAATGTTTCAATCTATGCGGTCAAATGACTCCAAATTTGATCCACGTCATATGAAACATGCACACTTCAAGATTGTACAATTGAGATTTTCATAACTCAATGACATGTAAACTTATAAGGCTTGAAAAGTAAGGATGCTTGTAGACAAGCTTGGGTCTTGGGTGGTGAGGGGTTGATTCACAAAAACTTCAAAATAACTTTCACACCATAAGCCGGAACGCTACAAAACAAAGGTTGTATCCCCCTCCTTGTAGAGGGCTTTCCAACATGTACCAACAACACAACTGGGGATGTGTGGTCCCTAGAGATCTCATCGTGATAAACAAACGAAACAATCAAACAAAACAAACAAACAATCTCATAGATTGGATTATGAAGAGGATTGCTTAGATACAAGGGAGTGACCTAAAATCTTCATTTGGAGTTCTTTAATCTTTATTTGGTGTATGACGTTTTTGGACATGGTTTTAGGATTTTGAAATGATGTTGAGGGTACAAAGTGTATGAAGAATGACTTTCTTTGTTATTGAGGGAAGGGAGAATGCACCTATTGATCAAATTGGATCGCATTTGAGTTGGTGCCTATCACCTAAGCGGCACCCTTCTAGGGTAATAATAAATTAAATGTTGACACTTAAAAACAAAAGTGTCGACTATAACATGGACAAAAAGAAAAGGTGGTTTGTTTGCATTACTATTTCAACCCAATTTCTACCTTCTAAAAAAAAAAGTAATGGCATAACCACCAAACAACCTTACAATTCCACAAACATGTTATAAAGCGGTTGGAACAAAATTTAAACAGCACTTCAATAATGCAAGCAAAACTCAACTTTCATACACTCAATCTACACAACCACAAAGGTAGAAGAAAACAAATGGCATGCTCTCTTTGTCTCAAAATAAACTCATAGTACAATGACTAGTTTTCCATGAGATACCATGGATTATTTTGAAACAAAGATAGAATAAAAAGATAATCAAAACTCATGCATTAGGAATGTTAGCAAGACGCTACAAACCCAATGTGATTCATACAACAACATGTGTACTTCTAATCACTACAAATAAGAAACTAAACATAGTTACTATCGAATGGCAAGATTTAATTTGTTTCTATGGCGTCGAATTGAAAAATAAAAAGGGGTGTAAAAAAAAATCACAAGGCATTATTCAGACAATGTAAGAACACATTATAAATTTTCTAAGCATCAATGACACATGTACCATAAATTGACACAAGTTTCTAATGTGTAAACCGTGTACATCCTCAATATCAATGTTTTCATACTAGGCAAGAATGTAGATATGTCAAGTTTTGGTTTATTATGATTTTAGGTGTATTAACTTTACAATTAGAACTTATTGTGCTAGTGTAAGTATGGTGCATTAGATGATTTTGGGCTACATTGGAGGGTTGTTTCAAGTTGGTTCACCATATTGGTAACTAGCCACTACTAGCCAAGATTTTTTTTTTAAATTTAAAAAACTTAAAAAAATTTAAAAACTCGGAGAATTAGCCAAAAAAAACATCGAATGAAACTTTGCATTGGGATTGCTATTAAGGTTGATTTTGGAACCTAAGGCAGTAAAGGCCCTTATTATAATAAATTTTTTAATGCAAAAACTTTACATTCATATTTTGAATTTAAGTACCAAATTTTACCTACTAGTTGCATCTTTTGAAGAATAACAAAATGATATTAAGAAGTTGGACTATAGTTTGATTATAGGAGGTGCTATCATCAAGATTCTTTGGAACTAAGCCCCTCAATTTGGGTTTGATGTTCAAAGGTTAATTGACTTCAAATTCAAGACTATTTTGTCTTTTTACAAAATTGAACGTTAGTTTGAAGAGCACGTAAAATAAAATAATAAAAAATTGTGTTTAATTTGAAAAAATCAATTGTAGTTCAATATTATAAAAACATTAGGGTTTTCTTTACTTTATGTACCTTTATCGACATGACACTTATTTGTCCACCCTCTTCATTTTTGCATTTTGCATTTAGCCCCCTTCAACTATGATTACCTATACTACAAGTCCCATTGAAACTAAAGTACCTTACATGACTTATGTGACATTCTTCAAAGGAGTTGCTTACACAAGTCTTGAAGCCAACTTTCAAACAAAAGAAGAAGTTGGGTTTCCATTGATGCTTCGATTCTCCAACAACTACTTTCTTTGAAGACATGGTAGAGTCTCATCAAATTTTAGACACTTTGTCCATGTAGATTGTMGGATATTTGAGTTCAAAGTGAAAAGACAAGATTTATTTTGACTTTGTATTACTAGGTTTTTGGACCTTGAATCTTCCATAACTGAATTTTTTAGTACTACAAAATTTTGATATTTAAATCTTTGTGGTGGGTAATTGAGATTAAAATCTAAAAAAGAAGTGTCAAATTGTTTAATTATTTTTCATCCTTAAGAAAATTATTGAGCGTAAGTAGGTACAAGATGGAAAGGAAAATTTAATTGTTAATAATTCTAAAATGATATTGAAATATGTTAATCCTATTGGGCATATTATTGTAACAAGTAATCTGTATACTATGGACAATTTATTTTCCAAAAAAATGTGAAAATTAAGTTTAGAATTGAATCTCAAACATTATTTTTTTAAGAAGATGCTGTGATTGCCCACAAAACAAGACTCTTGATAACTTTCACTCCACGAATCCTAATGGAACAAGTCGCAACTTCCCATGTAGACATAAATATAATATATGAGGGAAAAAAATTAAAAGAAATTAATTTTGAATTTTTTTGTTTTTGTGCAGCTGCCAAAAATCAAGGATTTGGAATGTAGGAGATCATTACATTTTTCTTTCATGCACCAAATCGACTGAAAATTACATTACTAGAAATCTAATACATCCTCTAATTTTCTAAAAATGAGTTACAATAAAAATCAACCTCACATGAACGTGCTTGAAATTCCAAGAAAAACAAATTCCAGGACTTTGAGCCTTTAGGATTTAACCCTAAAACAATGGATTGGTCCCTGTGGAAATCATCCATTTTAGTATTGTGTAAATCATTAAAAATAATAAAACCTACCTAGTGCAAACCAATGAGGCATTCTAAGGAAATATTGATTGTTGGTCCGAACTTAACAATATGAATCATATAAAAAACATCATGTTCCTCCTTAACGTAATAACCTCTCTGAAGCAATGTRGTATACTGATCCCATGATTCTATTGCTGTAGAGAGGTTCTATTGTATTGGAAGTCAAACTACTATTGATGACCTCTCCTTCTCACAACAAAATTTTGAGGGTGAATAGTTGAACTTTTGTCCTACATAGGAAAATTCTTTTTCATTCATTGACCAAAAATGGCTGGAGTTTCTTTCAAGGGTTAATTTTGGAATGATGTCACCCTATCACCAAGGGTAGCACCCCCCAAATAGGATTCCAAATGAATAGATGCATTCCTTGTTTTCTTTACAGTAGTTTCCTTTTGACAATCATTCATCAAACGCTTTTGGACTTGCTGGGTTCCCTCCACAAATTATATTATTTTCGGACCGGTAAGAAAGCTTACAAAAAGTGAAATACCAAGTTCAGGAATTAGACGGGAGCTTGCCACGTGGAAAGCCCAACTCAGCAACTGGAATATTTAATACGTAGAGAATCCCCTGCCGTGCTGACTTGCCTTTGTTCCTGTAAAATGAGTTGATCATGTCACWTCCCATCCAGTACATGTAGGCCACGTGGATTCCTTCAAACAGAAGTGATGGAAAGCAATAAGGTAACTATAGTAGGATGCCACCATTTAAGGTCCACCTTTTTCATAGGTTTACTTGGGCAGAAATATTTTTAGCTCATTTTTCAAAGAAAGATAAATGGATGTAGAACTTAATAGAAGTGGTTTCATATTTTTTCAAGCATTTTTGAATTACATATAAATTTTCAAAGATTTGGGTCATAAGCACCTATCTGTGACCATACTCCATAGTTCTTCCAAAATTTGTCCACTTCTAACCTTGCAAAGAGATGGGAGGAAATGAAGGACAATGATTGGTTCTTGCAAAAAAAAAAATTATTCTCGATTCACTCAATAATTAATTTTGTTCATTCAAGGATTGCCTCATATCCATTCTACAACTATTTATAGGTGCAATTTCAAGGAGAGAGGCACTTTTCACAACACACTACTTTATACCTAAAATCAATTGAAGAAAGTAATAAGATAACTACACCTAAAATGAAGTGAATAAGCAATTCAATATGGTTTCCATTATTATATTGAAAACCTTTTTGTAGAATCTTCTTTAGTTCGTAGTCAAATGGGAGATTTAAGATTCCCTTAAATACATTTTTAAAACACAGCATGAATAAACTATGAATATTCGAAGTCTAGAAGATAAGTGTTTCTATAACCAACCCTAGACTCTCATAAATAGTGGAAGTATATTTCACGCTAAGAATCTAGAGTGGTCAATTTTAGAAAGTTGTCAAAATTAGGTGTACTTATCTCATTAGAACATGCCCACAATGGACTAAAAAAGTGGATGAATTTGTTAAGAGGTCATTTGATTTGCAAGGTAAATAGGCATTTGGACTCAGAAATTGAGACTTGTTTTACAAGCCAATGTGTAGCCTTAAAATAGCTTGCCTTTGGCCGATTGGTGGTTGATTACTAGATTAGAACCTCAGAAATTCAAGCTGAGCCACCAAACCTAATGGTGATGCTCTTAGAGTTTATTGCCTCTATACTAAAAGAAAAGAGGCTTTGCAAAAAAGGAATCTAAAAAAGGAAGTCCATAAAGTGCTCATTTAAGAGTTGGAAATTAATTTGGGAATTTTATGCACCTTGAAATATTTTGCACTCAATTTTCCTAGAAAGACAAATGAAATCAGCATCAAATTTTCCTAGAACACAAATGCAATGAGCATCCAACCTAAGTCATTTCATATTTTTGAGAGCTTCAAGGAAATGGTTATGTATTTTTGAAGTTGAAATACAATATTCTCTATTGACATCTACCTCCTAAAATGTATTGTACACTAATTAGACATTGTTGGTGCAATGAAAAAGTAAATGTACCTCTATGTTAGAAGAGACTTTAGAGCTACGCACTTTAAGGACCTCCTACCTTACCTTCGGTAAATTTGAATACCTTTAGTGACATAGTGTAATTGAATGTTTTATTTTTTTGCAAACACAAATGGAAATTTAATACTACTTGTAACAATTAAATTTTAAATAACCCTTTCTCTTCAATTATGTGTACAATTCTTTTTTGCACATTTTTTGAATTCCATCAAATTGATTAGAGAGCAAGCTTATCTTTTGAAGTACTTTGGAGTACTTCAAGGTGAAGATAATTGCATACGCCTCCGTAAGTGCAACTCTTCAAACTCTTGTAAGGTAGACTACTCTTAAAGTGCCCATGCTCTAAAAGCGATCATGATGCAGAGGTACATTATGTTTTCTTCAATGTACCAGCAGTGTACATTTCAGGAGGTGGTCGCTTTTAGTGACCACTGCATTACAACTTCAAAAATTTGTAACTAATTCTTGGAAGGTCCGAAAAATATAAAACAACTTGGGTTAGATGCCAATTCCTTTTTCCTTCCTATGAAAATTTACTGAATTTTTTTTCAAGGAGTTCAGCTTCCCTAAAAACGCAATCAGCTCTTAAATGGTTGCTTTAACCCCTAAAGGATCAAACTGCGTTTTTGGCAACATAGCGATTTTGGGCAGCTCACTACGAATAGAGTTTTCATTATTTTTGTTTGTAATTTTTACACAACATGTGTCCAAGGAGTAGCTTTAAGGCCCAACAATTTTCATAACATTTGACTACACTGGCAAAAAGTTATTGCATGATATGTGATTTTCAGTGGCCGGCGGGCAGACCGGGCAGGTCTGAAAAAATGGCTTTTTTCAGAAATAAAAATTTGAAAATGATTATCTACAACTATATGTACATGAGAAGCTTTGAATTACTCCATTTTGATCAACGAGTCAAAAGTCCCAAAGTATTTTGATACAAGATCCTACGGTTACATTTGTCCAAAAATGTTTTTTTTCTAAAATTTGGTACTTGCACTAGAAATAGAAGTTTTGCAGCGTTTTTGGTGAAAGCATAGTCAAAGACCTTTAGGGGTTAAGAGCAGTCTACCTTACAATGGATAATTGGACACACATTGACATTGATTAATGAATGTACATCACCTCAACATAATATAAATTTGAATATGTCACCTTGCTTCCAATATGATACAGATGTTACCAAGCCGCGTTGTGTAGGCTCTCGTACGAAACAGTTCATTATCAGACTGTACAAGTATTTTCTGTGAACACGTTTCTAGGAATGTACAGCTAACACAAAACGAAAAAGAACACCTACCTTACTGGATTACAGACCTCACTCGCAAGCTGCGTACTACCTATGAAAAACATTAACCCAAAAGGCTTCAATCTGCCTCAAAAAAAAAAACACTTTAATCTGCACACTGTACCATAATCTGAGCTGAAAAAAGTTTCTTTAACTTATCTGTAAAAATCTTAGAACCCACATCACCTTACTTCCACTGCTTGCACCAAAAYCGGGAACTTACGAAGAACGATATGAATGCGAAACCTGAGTAACACGAGTAATGTTCCAACACGGTCCCTGTTCACACGATCATACTAGGAACAGAAGAAGGCATAACRAAGGAGGACATCAAAGCAACCTTTAAAAAAGCCTAGCAAACTGCTTGCTGGATCTACTGTAGCAAGTTCTGCTTGGCAACTATAAACAGGGTCCCTGAATGCAGTACACATGTGAATGTGGATGTGTCTCAGAAATTTCTAAAACTGGACATTCATGTTCTGAACTCAAAGAGGTTAAACCTGAAAAAAATTTCCACCTTGCAGAGTCAAGATTGCCAAGCAGCCCTCCTCATGGATCACACGCCCTTTTCCTTTTGTACATAATGCATTGCCAGCAATGCTACCACTTCAACCCGTCCCCGAATCTCAGCTCTGTCAGACCCGTTTCTTGGGCAGGCTGACATTCTTCATAAAATTGAAAGCGATGAGCACGGATATCAATTGCAACAGGACCCCTGCACATCAGAGGGATGGAATTGTGCATGAGGCGAAGGAAACTAAGGAAGACTCTGCTCCCGTAATTGAGAAAAAAAAGACTCAAAATACGTGGCTCCAGTTTACAAGCAGTAAAGTTTACGCAGAAGATCAACTTGGGAAGCAACTGTGACAACAAAGGTACAACAAGGAATATATCCGCATCTTCAATTGTAACGAAGATCAAATGATGCATTCTGGAAGATGCTATTACTGGTTTATCATAAAGGCTCGAAAATCTACCTGCCAACTCTACCACCCCCTCAAGAGTACAATACAGAACTCGATGATAGTCACCAGTAACCTGAAGATATTSCCAGTTATCCTTCCACTGCAGTCATGTCAGTAAAMCCCCTCAGTACCCCAATTCTGTGATATAAAGCCACAAAAAGCATCCATATTTGGAGAAACTAGATCACGAGCATTGAGTTTATCCAATAACAAATAAATAGTTGGGCTTCAAACMAACGCGAATTCAAACCACGTCATAAATTCCACAACAGATTCCTGAATGCTGAATGCACTGTACCAAGACCAGTGGAAAGAATAACAGCCACCACAAATCAAAACTCAAAATATGCAGAATTTCTTGCCTTYCCAACAAAGTGKCCCGATGCGAAGGGAATTAGAGAAAGCCCAACAGCAATGAATGTCACGAAGATGTAAAACTTGAGYAATTTAGAGCTTCCTTTCGAACCTGTTACACCCGGAATCCAATACACGACACCAAGGATCAATGGATGGGTCAGCTTAAGTCAAACAATCTCACCGACATATTTGGGAAACCCTAAATCTAAAAGTGTCACTCAAKCATTCCGAGTTCCCAAGTGTCCAATTGCACAAACACAACATCCGGAATGTCACATCAGAGAGGAGGGACTGAACCCTATTTAAACACAAAGCTCTCTCAAGCTCTTTGAAAGACACACTCACCTAACGTTCCTAGAAGCACAGCTGCTCCACCAAAAGCACAAGAAGTCACCAGCTCGTAGTTCGGAGGGTYTCCATTCAGTGCCCCAAGACAAGCCCATGTCGCTTTCAAGATCTGCAAAAGCGCCTGCCATATCTCACAAAATTCAACCCCCTTCMGAATTCCAAACCCYCCRATAAAACCACAACCAGAACTTCAAAAAWCTCTTACACGATCAGCCACCCTTGAAGCAGCTCATTTCCATTTTCTCTCCTATTGACAACCTCAGAAGCCAAAGCTCCATACCGACTCATGAGCTCACCGATCACCTCCACACCACTCCACCCCCAAATTTCACAAACCCCACAAGGGAGAGATGAAATCGAACTCAAAGGACCCTAGAAAAAAACAGAACAGAGCATCCATACCTGCGACGACACAAACTTCCGAAGCGTGACACGCCCTTCCGCCGCTCTCTTGTACCCTACACACACAATCCAAATCCAAACACCTCGTCACAAGAAGAATCACTCTACCCACGACAAGGCCAAATTCCTCCTCACACACACACACACACACGCACACAAAGAAAACACTCGGCTATTGTTTGCTTGCCATATTATTGAGGTGAAAGAAGGTACGCACGGTCGTCAACAGTCATACGGTAAGCGTAGTCATATCCATCCGTGCCCACAGGCCTGTTGCCGCCCTCCATCGCTGCCTGCCTGCCAGCCAGCCAGCAAACAAACAAGGAATGCAAGCAAGCTCCGCTATTGAGAAACAAACCCAACAGCCCTGCCGTTTCTGTTTTGTTTGCCTTCCTAGAAAGCCAACAAGTTTGAATCGTTCCTCCTAGGCGTGATCGTGGGGGTGGTCCGCCAAGAGAGCGTCTCTACTACGTGCATTGCGAGGGGGGAAAAAGGAGGCGATGGCTGCCTCGGGAAGGGAGAGACGCAAGCCCCTGGATGGGGGATCTTATTGAAAGGGAGAGTGAAGGGTGAACGAAAACGAGCGAGGGCTTCAGTTCAGTCCGCCTCGGGAAGGGGGAGGGGGGACTTGGGATCCAAAAATTCATTATTCTTCAGGTGTTCTTTTTTTTTTTTTTTTCCATTTATTTATCATCCTTTTGCTTAGAAAAACTCAAGCGCACTCATTGGAGGTCAAACTCTTGTGCAAGACCTCTTTTTTCCACACAAACTTGAGAAGATGAAAGTCTGCACTTTGTCTTTCATAGACATAGAACGATTCTTTGCCATCCACCGGACACTTGGTGTCTATAGCAGCCTTGTAGGAACACCATAGAACACTAGGTTGGTCCCCATGGAAATCATCCTTTGGGGTACCATATAAATCATTTGCTTGATAAAACCTAAGAGCAGTCATTGGAGGTCAAACTACTCTTCAAGACCTCCCATTTTCACACAAACTTCCAAGGATGAATATGTGCACTTCTATCTTACTTAAAAAGATTCTTTATCATCCATCTAACAATTTTAGACCACCGCATTGTTATAGGGTTAAGGCATTACAAAAAACAATTTTTGTTGGGATAATGTAATTATTTACATGTGATGTTTTGTTCTTGTAATGGAATAAAGTGTCTGATAGTTTCAAAAACACCTAAAAAAACAATACTTAGTCATGTTTTGAAAGAGTATATCACCTATTTACCGCTCCACCTTGTATACAACTTGCTAAATTAACTTCTAACAAATCGCACCTCTCCTAGTGTGCAAAAGCAAATAGGAGTGTCCATAATTTATTATACTAGTGTACTATTTGCAAAAGGAAAAAATGGTATTTGATAGAGTTGCCAATCCTTGCAAACAAACAATTTTTATAGAGTCTAAAAAAATCTTTGGGCAACAACTTTAGTAGCACATTTTTTATCCAAAAATTGCCATTGTACAGGCTTATTTGTTGTATGGATGGCAATGCTCTTCTCTTTGATGCCTAGGAATTTGAACCATTGCATTAGGGATTTTGAAATGTTTTTCTTTTAATCATTTGTTTTGGGCTCTATACTATGCATTCATACTACTATACAATCTTCATAGTGGAGTGAAGCCTCATTCGAAAAGAGTGATACCATCTAAAGCTTTATAACAAGCTAAATTGATATTTATACAATACAGATGGTTTTTGGTTTTATGTCTTTTTAACCTTGCATATTATGTCATGCCAATTATATACTTGCCAACTTTAATAAATGAAATTAGCATATGATCCTTTACATCTGCCTCTATAAATAAGTTTTATTGGAGGATATAATTTTTGCTCCCAAGACTTGCATGGGGGAAGGAGGAGATTAGGCTTATCTTTACTAAAAGGGTACATATTTGCAATGCATGTCAAAATTCTACAAAGATTCATTCAAAATTGAATTTATAAAAACCTTTCTGAATTCCCAATTAGCCAAATTCAAGACCAATGGTCCATTGGTGTTTAAATTGGATTAAGTTTCATCTAAAAAAATCCAATAATTAACCTTAACCCTTAAAGGACGGACCCATTACCGTGGGCAAAGGCGGGGTGCAATATGTAGTGCTTGACCAAGGCAAAAAACATTGTTCACGCACATGTTTAGCTTTGGATAAATTGTTCAAACCAATATCTCATGCTATCCATTCAAAAATTGCGAGAAGGGCAACATGGCACAAAACACTTTCATGTGAAAATCTTTACTATCTTCACAGAATTAGGGCTACCTAAAGATATGGAAGCAATTAAAGACACTAAATTTGACTTTCCATGATGATTGACATATGTGTGGTCACTTTCAGAAAAAGAACGGATGAAAATTAGTGAGTGTCCACTCAACAAATGGTATTTCTGTCATCCGAAGGACAATAAACGTCCGCCGCGTCGTTCAAGGGTTAAATATAGACCAATGGCCGTGAAAACATTAGAGGGGATTTGGAGGGGATGGAGGGCCGTTTCAGCCTTGTTCCCCCCGTTCCCCCCGTTGTTCCCCAGCAGCAGTGTCAGATTTTTTCGAAAAAAAAAAAAAAAAAAATTAGTCTTAAAGGTAGCAACATCCATAACCGTCACTGTACCCATAATTGTCATTAGAGTTCCCTTAAATTGTCTCTATAGGTACCTTGCCATGCTTAATTGTGGTTGGTGGGCTCTGATTTTTTTTAGATTTTGGTGCTAGAATCAAGGCAGATTTACTAGAGTGCGGTTTAAGGTGCCCTAGGAAGGTCTACTTTGAAAATTCATAGAAATTAGATGCCTTATCCAAAAATTCTATTTGTTTTTATGAAAATTCATGATTTTCAATTGCTAATCTAGAAAAAATATTTTCTGTACAAAAAGGTGCCTCCAACTCTGCTGAATTGCTTATTTTAACGGTTATGGGTGTTGCTACCTTAAAATGCAAATCTAAGAAGATTTTTTTTTTTTTTTTTGAAAAAAAGAATGACGTGGCAATCGTTCGGCCACGTCAGCCAACTCATGCACAGGCTGCAAACGCTATTGAACAGGCTGGGAACTCGGAGGGAACTCACAGCCTTCCAGACATGGAGAAAAACATCTAATGTCATGCATTTTTGATACACCATGTAACATCATTACTTTGAAAAGCCAAATATACTCATTGGAAATCAAAGAATCGAGGATGAAAAGTTGCCATTCTGTCCTACACAGTTTGGTTCTCTATCATTCAAAGGACACAAAATGTTCACTGCGGCATTAAGGGTTAATAAATTACATGTATTCCAAGAGAATTAAGTAAGTAGCTCGAGAAACCCCTTTCAAAAAACAAAATTCTAAAAAGTTACATTAAAAAATCTTGAAAGATACTAGAATAGTTTGAATATCATCAAAATATAATATTTTAAAATTTCATAAATTGAAAACTTCTCCATTCCTACGCATAGTGTAGAGTTGATACAACTAGGAATGAATAACATCACGGAGCATAAAAGAGATTTTGATGAAAATCATCTTTTTTGACACCATGTGAATCTTTTGCTTAAAAAAACCCCAAGAGTACTCATTGGGGGTCAAACTACTTTGCAAGACCTCCCCTTTCCATACAAAATTCCAAGAATGAACACTGCCAGATTCTTTCTCATCCATTGCACACTTTTAAGCCACCATGTTAGTACATGGTCAACATGCCAAACAATGCACAAGATAAACCTCAACAATATGTGTCAGAAACGCAATTGAAAGAAAAACAAAGAAAAACAGTTCTAACACTTGTACAAATTTAATCAATTGCTCTTCCATAGCAACCGCTATGAAAATGCCCCCAAAAAAAACATCCGGAGGTAACCACCATGAAAGAAATTAGAACCTCCGTTTGCCAACCTAAAAATATGCCATTTTTCAAAGAAAACCRAGAACATAATTCAATACCAAACACAAATAGTACTTTCACTTGCACACCTGTTGCACAACTTCGTCGTCAGGGTTTAGTTGACAGACTCTTTCATTCGTGTTCAAAACCAACACCTTTCATAAAATACACTCACCATCTATCACTTCCCACCTTTGTTACAGTAGAACCTCTCTAAGTCGCTCCTCTATAAGCCGATAAAACTTCTGTAAGCCAATATGTCATACCAGCCCAGACTGGACCACATTACAAAGGTTGTGACTACAATAAATCTGACCCTCTCTTAGCCAATAAACCTTTGTAAACCAATATGTCAGACCAGGCCAATCCGGGACTGAGTGAGTAAGGGAGGTCTACTCTACTAACTAACTAAGCCAACTACTGACGAGGTTTTTTCAACCAATTTTTTCATGATCTCAAATTTCTGTCACATATGAAGGGAGATCTAAACAATGGGGAGAGAATTTTACAGTACCATAAAATTGCACAGATTGAAAATAAAAAAAATAAAAATAAAAAACCAAGTCCCATCTACAGTAGAGTAGAGTACTACACGGGTATGTCAGAATCAATAAAACCGGAAGACTCGGGAAGCAAGCGTTGTGTTTTGGAGTTTTGGTCGACATTCAAGTCGACATGGCGCAAGGCTGGGTGCAGATAAGCATCTCGAATGGTGTTCAGAACCTCGTCCCTTCGCCCGGACTCCGTGTCGTCAATATCTTTCTTCATTGTGCTCTGCAAAAAGTTTGTAAACCACAAAAAAAATTTTAAAATTTGTAAAATTGAACTTAAAATTTGTAGACATTCCAATCCTGCCCATGGCCATGGAACAACAAGACAAGAAAGTTTGGTTATGAGATCTCAACCAAACAAGGTGGGAACCTCTTGAGTGGTAGCCTCCATTAACCTCTAAACGCCTCATCGCCTCAAATATGGCCTCTCCAAACTAAAAGATTTCCTTGTTTGACTATTATAATCTTTTCAACGGTAGAATAGTCAAAGGACATGTCCCTTTCCCTCTAGCTCCAAACTTGTCTCCACTACCAATCGGTAGAGTCAATTTACGTGGATCTCTTTTTAGATGATAGTTTGATTGGAAATTGAATTGTGGATTTTAGTGAACATGAGCTAGGCGCTCCAAGGTTACGCACTAATCATGAATTGACTTGTGAAAAGGTTACTTTCTATTCCTTMCAAGTACTTGTTCAAGCCTCATAACGAACTTTGAACTATCAAAACAAGCGACCCATGAATCAAGTCTCCTTTCATTGTAGAAAATCTTGAATGCAAACTTGCCCAAGACTTATAGGGCACTCTAACAAGAAATATTCTTGTTACAATRACACTATACAAGGACCCTCAAACTTCTTATTTGAGAATGTTATGAAGATAAGGAAGATGAGAAAGATGGTACCTCCAAGTTGAAATTCTTAAAGATGGGGAGAAACCGGTGCCGGCAATGCTCATGAAAGTACCACGTGAGAAACGGGAGAGGGATGCACCCGAGAGAAGCCACTGCAAATAGTTCATACGTAGTCCAAATCATGCATGCTCAAGTGCGTTGGAATCCTCTTTCAGTTGCCAATAAGATCCACTGCAAATAGTTCAGCCTTAATAATAGCAACTGTGCTCAGTTGTAATTAAAAACTATCACAGGTGCACACATATACCTGCATTGGATAATGAGAAAAGACATGCACCTGATTGCGGTAGACCAGGTATCCCAAGATGAAGTAGACGAGCAGGAACGGGAGGATGAGGGGGTTGATGATGGAATACACCAGTCCCAGCAGAACAAAGAAGAGCACTGTGGGCAAAGTGCGGTAGTAAGGCAACGACAGCACACTGTCCACCAGGGGCTTATGCTTTTCGGCTACCGTGTGCCGCTTCAGGAAATTCAACACCAAGGTACCCGATTGCAGAATCTCCAAAGGCATGCCAGTCCAGCCTGACGTCATGATATACGTGATGAAAAAATTYGCCTGCGGGCTCATCGATTAGAACAATTTCATCAAAAACAAACAGATATCTGGAACAGCTGTGGACATGTATTACAAGTAATAAATCGTTCAATAACTTACAAAAACACAGTAACCTAGAGGATACCAAAACTGTTATGACCTGATTTAAACTTTTATTGGCAACACCCCCTGTTTCCAATAKCAACTCATCTCTTCCAATCTACACTTGGTTGGACTTCAATCAGCAAATTGAATGTACACACACTTAGCTGAATGTCAATAGCCACTGAAGTTTGAAGTGCAATGGGATTGTCTAAGAAATGATCATAAACTGAGTGAGAGAATTTGATCTCAAGAGAGAGTGGGCTCTTGTGGAACCCAAAGTGATCTCCTCGTGTAAGCATAGGTTAACATCGATTACGTTAAATGCACAATGTCACGATCCACTGCCACATTCTCGTCTACATGGACGGTTACGTTTTCATCATTAAAAAGCTTTCTTCCTATTGTAAATATGGAGGCATTGTTGAGTTTATAATCCAGTTCTAGCAAACTACAGAAAATACTACAAATTCTTAACCAATTTCTCATGTAATGAAGGGTTGTTGCAAATGTTGCAATGGTTGTACTACTAGTATTAAAATGCTGAAGGTGACCGAAAGAGCAATCTCTAGCTTAAAAAGGGGTCAAGCCATTTCATTCTATCAACAAAAACAGTTTCCATTTCCAAGCAAGACTTCAGTTGAGTGCATTTGAACAGAGTAAGTTGAGAAAAGACGTACTTGTCCAGGAACGGCTATCGCAAGTTTCCTGGGGATACTCTTGGGATCCTCTGTGAAGGACTGACTAATACTAATCAGGGAACCACTCAAGACTGCAGCCAGAAACACATTCCCAGCAAGCAGATTGAACATTTTCGATGACGCCTTCCGCTCCTGGTGGCTTGTAGACGGGTGACCCTCAATCCGTGACAGGAYGAAAAAGACGGTCGGCACCAAGTACAAGATTAGAGCAAGTAAAAGCGCTGGCAGGTACCCTTGCACAAAGGATCTCACAGCTGGGCTGCACCACAACATATCAAAACCCAAAAAAAATCATCAATACACAGATACATACCTTTCTTTCTAAACCCTAAACCCTAAATCATAAACCCTTTGAAACCCTTTAAAAGATCACCATTGATACTTATCTCTTCACAGTGAAACACACAGTTCAAATTCTTCTAGAAGAGAGTACTATACCGGAGTTCTCATTTAGTCTTACCACTTACGTAGGGTTACATACTTCGGTAACCATTTACATATCATACTAAGCATTGTCTTTGTAAATTCTGTGAAAAAATAGTGTGTTAAGTGAAAAATTACCTCATAAATGGACAGACTAAATCAGGATAATGGTGTACTTGACAAGACTCCAGGAGAGGGTTAAAGATGGCGTTACATATTCAAGATGTTCTCCACGATGATGTCGGGCAAGTATTTCTTCACAGTATCCAGATTCTCCAGCAATTTAATTGCAAATGTGAAAGGATAGTAGATGAAAGTTATCAAAATGGCCAGAACWGTAGAAATTATTAGGCGAATGAAGATCTGGTTGTGAGGTATCTCCAGGTTGGGCCAATCTACATCTTGTGGTTCAGGTGCCCATTGAGTCACCCAATTCAGAGGGTTTACTGATTGCTGTGTCTGTGCTGTCACTGCTGCCCCCCATCGCGTTCGCACGGTTACAAATGCTGTSGGTACCTCCTGCACTCGTTACAGAATGTCAATACAGGATTTTGAAGCAGGCACAATGGCTGAGAGGAGTATTAGAATCAATGATTATAGCACTTCTAAATTTCATTTACAACGCACTACAGCACTGGATTTAGAATAAGATTCAAAGTTTACTTTGCAATGCTACATTTTCAAAGAACATTTAAGACTGCGACTTTTATGATATTGTAGAGCTAGGTGCAAACAGCCCATTAGAATTGAGGGTAGGACAAACTTCAAGATCCTAAAATGTGATGTTGTAGATCACGTAACAAAAACGAATTTTAGAAGGATCAGATATTGGTTGCAAATCAAAAATGCCAGTTAAGTGTCCATGATGTCACAATTGGTACTAGTTTATTGAAATAGACTCTGAAAAATGTGTTTACTTGTCTACATTATGACCAGTAAGCGGATTGTTTTTTGAGGTCACTTTGTCTACTAACCTTTTTTTTCTGTCGAAACTCCATCTGGCATTGCCGGACCTGGCGGTGGACGTCCTCCAACTTCTCAATGTGATATTCAATGGGATCTTTCACCGGCCCATAGAGCCCACAAAAACCCGTTCGAGAAGGCTTCCTTTGGCCGGGAGGCTTTTGCTTCAATTCAAATATCTTCAGCTTCAATTTCTCCACTTCATTCTGTAACGTAATTTGCAYACACCACAAAAGCGTTTGATCAATCTCAAATTTACTAGAACTTGCAGCCAATATGCTAGATCTCACTTTCGGTTTCAAAAGAGAACCAAACCCCCAAAGTATTCTGTAAATCCTAGCCAATCTACAAGTGACAGAGTTTAGGTTACAAGCTCTCTTAATTGCATTACAATTAAGCCGGCTCGATTTTCTATAATACCTCCATGACGGGGGCTAGATTCTACAAAAACTTTTTTCCTTGCTACATAAGATGTGAATAACAGTGTTAAACTCAAAATTTTAGCACATTTAGTAGTGTTTTTAGCAAACTTGAGCTACTTATAAAAATCGAATTTGGGACCACCAGGCTCTCTTCGTGAAAACAGAAAATTCCCCCATATGATCAATGCTTGAGATCCCGTACCAAGAGGCTTGTGACATGGCTGGATTTATAAACCATGTTGTGGGACAAGTACTCAATAGGGTGAAAGCGGCGGAAGAAGTAGTCCACATTGTCACTATAACTGAGTTCCTCATTCTCAGGCTTTGGGATCGCTTGAACGAGCACTGTAAACTGATCAGGCTGAGGAAGCACTCCCGAAAGATACTCCAACCGCAAGTTTGTCACATGCTTGTACTCCTGGACATTGAAGGAGGAGCGTAGCACATTAATTTACCAACTTTTTTTAGTTTTAACAATCATGAGATTCATCGATAAATATTTCAATTGAAAATTGTTCCTCATTCGAACCTGAAAGCTGAAAAGGAATTGAGAAAAAACGAAGTCTTACAAGGTATAACAACGCGTATGCACTGAGGGAGATAAAGTAGAGAACCGCAAAATGAATCCACAACCTGTAAATCACCATAACCAAAACAACACAATAATTAACCAGAAGTTCCTTGTCCACATGCTATCAATAGGGAGTATTTATGCACTTATGGGTGAATTCTCATATCCACAGGAGTCGAAGTACTCTACTAAAAGCTCAAATTCAAAGTGCATAAGTCCTTAACATTTGTTAATGGGGTGCTGCATCTGATCTGGCATGATAAAATCAGATCCTCCAAAAGACTAAATCATGTGGAAAGCAGCAAGGAAAGTAACAAAACATTTTTCAGTCGAAGAAGAAATGATGACCCTCATACCTAAACGATAGAAACATGCTTTCAGTAAAGTCACAAGACTTGGTTGAAAGCATCCTATTGTAAGTGTACTTTCTATTCTTGGATCAGGCAAGGAGTTAATAGTTCTGAATAAAAGAGAAATTCATGGATTATTAGTAATAGTAACTGTGCAGAAGAAATTAAATTCGAAACTAATGACTACCGGTATTGACAAAAAAAAACTAGTGACTTCGAAAATTACATTCCGGAAATATTATGAAATCCTGCTTTCAGGATGCATACCGCATGGAGCCATAGGAGATGTTGAGGATCGTCAGCTTCTCCAGAGTGCCATACTGATGCTCCTCTTTTTCGCTTGGGTGCTCAGCAAGGTAAGTGTCTGTGAAATTGAGGGGCGCCAGGATCCCAAACCCTACTACCGTGCAGATCATGAAAAAACGCATGCTGGAAACAAGTCACCCCCCCCCCCAAAAAAAAGCATGTTAAGTCACATATAGATTAGGTCTTGCTTGGGACCATCTCAAGCYACAAAATTATAATTTAGACGCACAAAGAAACAATTTTAAGCGATGTCGATTGCATGTTTATGTACATTAGTCAAAACGATCTACCCTTAGATCTGCCTAGTCAAGAAAACTAAAAATGAGTTTAAAATTCAAGTTTTGATGTGCTACTTCGGAGCAATAACCAAATTCAGTAATCAAGTTCGTTGACAAGAACTTTACTTAGTCCTGGTAGAATCTTCAGATTCCACCAAAATCCAATCGACAAAAGAGAGATTGCTAAATCATGAAAAAAAAGTGGTGAAAATGACCCCCAAAATGAGAAAAATGCATGCCATGGGTAATTCCCACCGGCATCAGGAAATGGGCTCTCAATACCTGGTTTCCAGATACAGGTCCTGTAAACCTTTGATTCCAACAAATGAGCTAATTTCCCAGAAATTGGATGGATTTCTGGAAAAGATTCTCTAATTACAGTGAGAAATGCAGTGATAGTTAATCATACAGATCACGTTTTCCACATGCACTAGTGAAGATGCCCTAGGGATTAAACTTGAAAGAATACAATTCCTTCCAAACACCTGCACCGAAAGTCTGGAGTTCTTACCAGAGGATGAAGATGCGAAGAAATACGACAGCATCGACACCGGAAGATTTGAGAATGTCTTTTTCCGTGGGATCCCAGGCGCGCTTCACCCATCCCGCGGAAGGCACCAAGCTTTCTATGGTGAAGGAGTCCTTCTCCTCGCCCGCGGCTTTCATCCTTTTGCGCTCGCGCAGCAAGTGTCTAGTGAAGTACACCCCGGCATTCGCATGCTGCTTCCGGAAAACGGAGTACAAGGCGAAGAACAAGATTGCTAAGCCGATGTTGATCCCCGCCGAAGTCGCCAACTCCGTGATCTCCATCGCGTAACCTCACTAGTGGGCAGGGAATCGAGTTGTGCTCCCGAAATGTTGTACCCTAAACCCTAAATCCATGCCCCTGAGGAAATTCGAGCTGAATCCAAAAGAAATTGCATTGACGACACGACTCCATTTTGCATCCACATCACCTCTGCCACAACCACAACCAAATTCAAATTCCTTTAAATTGAAACCCTGAGCTAACGCAATCAAGGATTAGATACACTCTCGAGCTCTGGAATTTATTGCAAACAAGCAACTATGTGACTAGAGACTGTGTCCCTGTAGCACTGGCTTGCTTTTTAAGTAAGGTCTTACTCAAACTTCTGTCCATGCAAAGCCTCCTCCCCTTCGCTTCAGATATAAAAAAAAATTAAGGTTGCTAAAAATACTAAAACATCAGGTAAGGGGCGAGAATTCAGGTGCAAATCCACGACAGGGGTGATGGAATGACTGAGGCGGAACAGGTGCGATGGAATGCTCAATATAAGGAACCCACAAAAGCCTTGAAATCGCAACCCTGAGCTAACACACTCAAGCATCACGTACAATCTGGAGCTCTCAAATTTATTGCGCGGATAGTAAAAATTCTACAAAAAGCAGACCCTCCCTGGCAAGTGGCGCGAATTCAGGCGCGAATTCCCCACGGGTGAGGGAATGAGGACAGAGAAAATGCGATTGAAGGATCGATTGAAGGAGCTCACATACAAAACCAAATTGGATGCCCTTCAAATTACTCCCTCACTGAACAAGCATACGTACAATCTCGGGCTCTAGAATCTAATAAAATCAAATTGTGGGGAGTGCAATTGTTAGGAAATCCGAACTCACCGGCGATTCCGTTGCGAATTCACGACAGGGGTGCTTGGATTTTCGCTGTGAATGAGGATTGCGGAGGTGGAAGATACTTTCGGGGGAGTACCCCGAGGAGTGAGGATCTGGTGCCAGGGCGGAGCGGGGCCGGGCTCCAAGGGGCTGGCGACACTTGTCCGCCTGATTGGTGGCGCAGGGCATGACTCACACTGCGTCATTGTCCGGCGTGTTCTATCCGAAAGGATCCTTTCTTCCCCAAAAGGACCACAAGGGCACCGAGTGGCCTCTACAACAAGGTTTTTTTGGGCAGGGGTGAAGCATTCTGTTTTGTGCTTGATTAACCCTTGAACGACGCTGGGGTGACCCTGGAAATTAACAATTTCTAAAACCGTGGGAATCATTGGCCTACAAAAATCAAAAAATAATTGTTGGAAGTCAAAGCACTGTAGAAAATCTTCCCTTTCTACCACAAATTCCAAGGATGGATAGTTGCATTTCTGTCCTATACAGAAAGATGCTCTCTCATTCATCGACCAGGAAATGGCCTCGGCATCGTTTAGGGGTTAACTCTTAAATGTTGGGAAAGTCACTGTGGAAATCATGAATTCTGATACCATGAGAATTATTGGTTTAAATTTTTTCAAAAGTAAGCATTGGCGGTCAAAATATTGTAGAAGATCTTCCCTTTTCACACAAAATTCCAAGGATGAATAGTTGCACTTCTCTCCTACATAGAAAGATGCTTTCTCATTCATCGACCATAAAATGGCCTCGGCATCGTTTAACCCCTAAAGGACCAAGTGTCCGTTCAACGTGCGCAAGAAATCTCGGGTAGGTTCCTACGAAGTCATTTTTGGTTGGATGTTCATGAAATTTGGATACAATGTGTAACTATGTACCTTCTTCCCAAAAATCTAATTTTTTTCCGATTAGGTGCCCCGATCAAAAGTTATGCTGTCTTGAACTTCAAACGTTAGAATCTTTCAATCCATGCGGTCAAAGTTTCTGAAATTTTCCACACATTCCCATAGAAGTCTAGTACAAATTTGTACGGTCAAATCTTGGAAAAAAAATTTATCATGTTTTTCTTGCTGCCCTAAAAAGTGGCAATTATTGACAATTTATGCCCAAAATATGCCTCGGTCCTTCAGAGGTTAAACGTTAATTTACCTTGGACACCTCTCCAATCTAGATTAGACTCTTTCATTGTAAATATGGATTCAAAATTTTCAAATTTTATTAGGCATGGAAAATAAAAAATTTCAACTTTTTTTCAAGGGGTCAAGTGAGGGAGCTAGTTCACCTCAATCATCTTTTGCACCCCTGCTATTTTAGGGGTTAACCTCAAAAAAGGTATAGATTACAAAGAGTTCTCTAAATTTGACAATTTGAGAAAAAAAAATCATCATAGAGTACTATTTGGAAGAACGTGTTGGAATTGATATTCAAATAAAATTTGTAGAGATTCAGCAATGCTATCGCCAATATATATTTTTTTAATTATGAAAGGAAAAATTCAAAATTCCTTATAAATTCTATTAGAAGTAGTATATTATCAATTTCAAAATAAAATTTATTGGGATGGATTTGAAACAAGGTTCTCATGACATGGTGATTTTTTGTGTTTTGAAATCTATGACTCAAATTTTGCAAATCAAGTTTTGAACGAGGGTCAATGCAATTTTGTCTTGGTCAATCACTTGACATACTTTCACATTTATAACTTGAGAATAATAATATACTCTAACATTACCAAATTGAAACATTAGATAGAGCAACAATTTAATGAAGTAACTACAAAAATTAAATTGACTTTCATCTAAGTAATATAATTGCAAATGAAATATGAATTTCAATTTGTTCGTCATCCACATGTGAGACATTGAAGCTCCAAAAGACTAACCCTTGAAGGACACAACCCCCCATTGCTAAGATAGTCACCAAAATGCTTCCATATTTGAACCAATATTTATTTCTATAATGAAAAATGAAGACATCCATTCAACACTTTGGTCCTCCATGTCCTTCAAGGGTTAATCTAAAATGTCGAGTAAATCACTTGGTGGGCACCATGGAAATCATCCTTTTTGGTATCATGTAATGTGTTTTTTATTCATGAATTTTGCCATTTGGTTGTAGCCAAAAGACATTGGCAATTTTTTATAATGAAATTTTTTATTATAATTGTTGTAAAAATAGCTAGATTACTACAATATTTCAAGACAAATAGCCAAATTTTACCTAGATTTCACATGATTATCGAAGAAATAGTTGGCTACTTCTCTAAAATGATTAAAAAAAATTATTAGTACCATGTGAGTCATTTGCTTGAAAAATCTAAAGAGCACTCATTGCAGGTCAAACTATTGTGCAATAGCTCTCTTTCTTCATTCAAAATTGGCCAACTAGAGATGAACATCTATACTTTTGTTTTATGTACAAGGATTCTTTGTCATCCATCGAAATGATTTAGGCCGCCAAGTAATTAGAGGGTTAACTTTGAAAAAAACATGAACCCCATGATCAACATAGCAAATAATTTATACAATATCAAAATTGATGATTTTCACAATGACAAGACTATCGTCTCAAGGTTAACCCCAAACACTCTAAGGAGCCATCTTTGGATTTTTTAAGCCTTGAAAGATGGGTTGGTGACCGTGGAAATCATCTATTTTGATATTGTAGGAATCACTAATTTAAAATAATCTAAAGTACTCATTGGAAGTCAAAGTACTATAGAAGATCTCCTTGTTCTACACAAAATTTGGAGGATGATTAATTGTACTTCTATCCTACATGGATTGATTCTTTGTCATCCATTGGACACAAAACATCTGCCTCGACGTTTAAAGGTTAAAGAATTGAGGTAGGTTCTATTGACTTTGTAATTTGGAATGTTTGCATGATATTTTTTAAGATAGATACTAATCATCATAATATGTGTGTAGAGATCTATGTGTAGAGCTTTGATGTATTCCTATAAATATTGCAAAAGTTATGAGGATTTTTTGATTATGATGTCACCATAAAATATATCCTATAAAAGATTAATTAATTTTGTGGGAAATCTTGTACATATTGATACCTACTTAAAAACATTCAATTTTGAATAGAGAGGTGAAAGCTATGAAGAGTTTTAATTTGTAGGCAACTTATGTACTAAAAAAACATATAGAATTGTCTTTTGCATTCAATTTTATTCAAAATATTCAAATAAAAATGAAAACAAAGGACACTCAAAAACATTCTCACCTTGGCAGTTAACAATTCTCAATTTCTTGTAAAAGTCATTAGTGGTTTATTTTTTTCTTTCATTTAGTACCAGATTCCGTTTCATATTTTTTTAAAGATGAATATGAAAGTTTTCTTGGTTAAAGAGTTTTCACATAAATTTTCAATCCATTTTACAACATATTGTATGAAATGCACATTATGGAACATATGTTTTTCTCTTTTAAGAATTGAAGACGAAACTTCACCTTTTGGAAGGAATTGAAAAGCCTACATTTTGAAGTTTAGGCACAATAAAAATTGCAATTGGTGGGAATATTCACAGAATTTTGTAACAATGTTCTTGGAAAAATTAACTACATGATACTTAAGTTGAATTTGTTAAAAAATAAATTTAGGTAAAGATTTTAGCCTTGCTTGGGAGACAAATCTTTTGAAACTCTAAATGTGTAGATTTTTTTTGGAATTAACCATGTAACACTGCACTAGCCAAAAAATGGTTAATGGATGATTATTTAGTGATTTGCAAAAATGAAGAATGCACCTATTGGTCCAAAATTGGATCACTTTCAACATAGTACCTTGGTGATAGGTCTTGCCATTTTCATTTTCATGTTTCATTCTTCCATGTTTTCTCTAGGTTTCATGATTATTAACATTGAGAGGTCGAAATGAGCGACCCTAGGGTTGTTGCAAGAAAGGGCGTGCGATTTGTGTAGCATTTTTTACAGTACTCATTTTTTTCTTCGGGAATACTTTAAAATTAGAAAAACAAATTTTAAAAATAATAAAAAATATGTTTCATGTATGAACCTTTACAAAGAAGGTACCCTAGGAAGGAAAACCAGAGAAAAATTTCCTAAGTAGGAGAACTAGATAAGTGCAAAATTTCATGAAACTAGTTGTTGTCACTGTAATTTCACATTTTAATTTACAAAAAGTAGGAAAATACATTTTTTTTAAACTAAAAATTGTCCATTTGGGAAAAGTTGATGGTGATGAGATTTCACCAAAAAAATGATCTAAGAACCATCTTCAATGTTCAAAAATGGCCCGCAATCAAAGTGCTCTTTGTACTCATGTGGAGGACATAAAATAGCATATTTTCAAATTTCCCTTAATAGGTAGATGATTTCCTACTATTTAGATAGACCATGAAAGTTTCAACTCGAGATCATTAAATTTGGGGACTCATAACATAGTGAAAACCTCAAAACCTCAAAGTGTGACAAATTAACAAAAATAGTTTTTAAATATAAATTTTTTTATTTTTATTTTTAAAGAATAAGGGATCTAATTACCATAAAGTCAGACATGTTCAATAAAAGTTTCATGTTTATTGGAATTGTGCTTCAAAAGTTATACCCCAAATTAACAAGGTCACTTCAATTGTGACAGGAAATAATACCACCCTTTTTTGCAATCACCCCCTAATACTATGCATCTTTGTCAAAATTGAGGCTATATTTACCTAGAAGGTGAGGTTCATGTCTAAAAAAAATTCTCAAAGCATCTTTAATTATGCAACAAAACTTCAATAATTCTAGAGTAATTGCACCTAAATGCCTCTAAATAAGCAATTGACCATTGTTGCTATTATTCGATTGCATTATTTTTTTGTTAGAACGTTTCTTTACTTCCATGTCCATATCTTACTTTGTGAAGCATTGTCTTTTTTTCTCAATTGATATCTTATTTAGTCCAGTTCAATCAAAGCAATTGGTTTTAGTCTACAAAGTTTTCTATCAATACTTTGTTTAATTCATCCCTAAATATATCTCACCTCTAAACATCCATACTCCATACTTCATACTTCATATCCATATCTTACTTTATTTCATCTCTAGCTATATTTTTCTTTCTTGTATACTCCCAAACTCCTTACCAATCCCCTATTTAGTTTCATTTTGAGCTACATCTTAGCTTCATGCTTCCATAGTCCCTATCAATACCTTGCTTTGTTGGTTTGATATTTATTTATATCTTGTGCTGAGTGTTCCCGTAGTTTGAAGTTCAATTGATTTGGTGACTGTGGTGCTCAGCGTATATCACATGACTTGCATCATCTTCTCTTTCTATGTTCTGTTGAATCTTCGCATGTTCTCTCATGTCTGTTCCGCTTAATGATTCTTGTAGTATCAATGGAAACCCTAGGATTCACAAACTTCGTGTGCTTTGGTGGTCTTCATTCTAGATTATTAACTAAATATTTGGTACATTGTAGTGATATTTGGTACATGTAGTCGTCTTCTTTCTAGTCTCTAGTCCGAATCTTGATTTAATTATCGTCATAAAGCTCTGTATGGAACATTCTAGAGAATGCTCTCTTAGCTGGTACTGTTCTCAGATGTTTACTCAAGAACAGTAGCCTCTAAATTATTATGTTGTGTCGAAATCAGGGCGACGTAGTGCACTGCAGTTTTCTGTTCAGCTCTATTTAGAACAATATATAGAATGTGCAATTGAAGATCTGTGTTACTGAGAGCTAGCAAGACGACCGAGTTTTCTTTGAGAATATTCAAGTGATTTCTAGTGACAGCGGTGACATTATATGTGATGTGCAACCATCAGTGTGATTCCTATCATCTCTTCTTACGACTGTATTCATTTGTGCAGATTAATGCTCAATCAACTATATCAAACTTCGGTGTAGCAGGATTGACGGCAGGCGTACAAACAAGTTACCCGAGCAGCGCTGACGGCAAGGCTCACGTATGTTCATGTTCCTACTTTCGTGGTAGAATTCTTCTTTAAGGGAAGTCGCATTTATGAACCAAGCTTTCTAATGTTTTTTATTTCCAGGATGGTCGTCCCTATGACTCTGACTTCTTAACATTCTGTTGCCACAGATTACCTACCATCACGATTATGCAGCTCTCCACGCCAAAATTCATGGATTCAAGGCTGCACCCGACCTTGAGTTGTCCGCCAACTTCGGGAACAAGAGGATCTTCACTGGAGGGTCGCTTGTTTACAATACAGAGTCAAGGAACATTTCATTGACAAAAGCTGGTATGTTGTCTGAATCCACAACAAAAGTCATACGACTCATACTTTTTGAGAGAATAGGCCATGTCACATGAAGTGTGGTAGAGGATACCCCTTCCGTCACTTGTAAGCATTTTCACCAATATTTAGGAGCGTGAGAGATCACGCATTAGAAGTCACTGGAGAGATAACTTTGAAAATTTTCTTTCTTTAATGTAATGAACGGTTTCTTATGCAATCATTCAAAGTGGGAGGTCGTAGACCACTCTTGAAGGGACGTTAGACAACCCCACTTTCCATACAGAGACCAGTGGCCGTAGTCATTGAACCAAGTCATGCTTTCGCCTAACTTGCTAATGGAAGGCCAACCAAATGAAAGAAAAGATGCTTTGCTGTTGGTAAAAAGGGGTCAGTAAATAGGAGACGAGAGCAGGGATCTAGAAGTTTTAGTATCCTCTACCTTAAACCATGGTTTCAATTCAGGTTTTAATGGTTATGTGGTCGCAGGACTTGGATACACAACTGATGAGTTCACGGGGGCTTTAGTGTTTGATCCTCTCATTGAGAAGAGCTTTGACCTCTACTTCACGCGTTTCCTGTCTCCAAGATGTCAMGTTGGTACCCACATCAGCCGCTTGTACGAGAAGGGGCTCACGTCTGCCAAAGTGGCAAGCTCGTATCTCTACAACAGCCAAACCACATTGAAGGGGAGGTTYGACGACAAGGGTTTGGTGGCTGGTCTCTTGCAATTCTCGCCCAACCCTCTCGTCACTTTCAGTCTTCTTGCTGAAGTGAACTCCAGGGACTTGAAAGCGCAGCCTAACGTTGGGTTGAGTCTGTCCATTTTGGCTGCTTGAGCTGTATGCAGTAGAATCGAACTGATATGGAATTCGGAGGTATCTCGTTCTGATGATTAGGAATTTTTTTCTGATTGTTATATTTGAGCTGTGGGGGGCTTTTTCAACGACAGTCGTAAGGTTTAGGGTCTGTAATGCTTTGTGCTATGCAAATATGCTTCTYGTTAATCAATGCACATTGCACTCAAGTATTTGAATCTACACTTCGTCAATTTATTAAGGACATGATGTTGGAGCTCGTTCTTCAATTTTCCTCGTACATTTCTTGTGAGGATTCTTCTGAACGAAGAGGCGTTTCATATACAGTATGTTAGTTAGTTTTTGTGTTTTTTTCCATTTAATAAGCCACCTTTGTGAATTCACAATTTGTGCTGTACTTGATGTAGTGGAACAATAACAGTTAAAATACGATTTACAATCGTGGCCACAATCATGTAAGCCATTGATCTGCATATGTATTTTTTTAGTAAATAGGTGTTTTAAATCTCTAATCTTTATAGCTTTGCATATATACGCCTTGMAGTTGGTAGGTTGTTCCATTCTTACTTCTAGACGTGTTTAGAAAGGTATGATTTATGTTTKAGATTGGCTTGAATCTAATCAAATTTGATCAAGAGGATTGTTCAGAATTGTTGAAATTTGGCCTCAGTGTTGCACTATACACTATACAATACCCGGACAAAAAGGCACACCTCCCTTYGTTTCCCACACAAATAAATGTGTTTCTTCTTATGTACAATAGTCCCAATCTTGCACACCAAAAGTAAATTTGAAAAAAAATACCTATGTTGTTGATGTGTATTTTACATTAATTTCTTGATATTATAWGGTAATTTATTGTGAACCATCAATGATGAATTTTAAAAATTCAAGTGCTCATACATGTTGAAAATGTCTGCAAGAAAATTTCAAGATTTATTCTATTGAGAATTCAAGGACATAGTAATTAGATTTTGGTAAATCAATTGTGCCACTATACTCAAAGGTACATCTCTAATTTTAGTGTGGGACTGAAAATGGTTAATTCTAGTTACAATACATACATATCTACTTTATAGAATTTGATCTTGTCAAACCTTGGCATTGAATTTTGTATGAATAGCATGAATGTTGAAACATTTAAAGTGACCATTATGAGATGTTCGGGGAAATTGAGATTTAGGCTTGAATCAATGTTTTTTGTATGCACAATTTTTTTTTGCTAATCAGCTACATCCAAAAGACATTGACTATTCATTGTGAAGGAACTTTTCATTTCTTTTGGTCAAAGTGGCCAAAATATTGCTCTTTTTTTGAGCCCAATGGCCAAATTCTTTCTAAATATCACCTAGTTTTGATAACACAACAAGTCACCCAAATATCACATGAGTATTGAGGAAACAGTTGGCTACTTCTCCAAAATGATTAAAAAAAATTAGTAGTTTGAATGTTCATGATTGCAATTCATGACAAATTTTTGAAAAAGCATTCTGCTGTTGTGAAGCTATTCCAATGTGATTATCGCAGAAGAGTGTATTGATTCAAAAAGCTTTGCAAGAGTTGCTGACCTTTGCCAAAAAATGATTATTAACCCTTAAAGGACAGACCTATCACCACAGGGAGAGACGGAGTGTGATATGTAGTGCTTGACCGAGGAGAAAAACACTATTCATGCACATGTTTAGCTTTGGAAAAATTGTACAAACCAATACCTGATACTACCCATTCAAAAATTGCGAGAAGGGCAACGTGGCACAAAACACTTTCATGTGAAAATCTTTACTATCTTCATAGAATTAGGCCTATCTAAAAATATAGAAGCAATTAAAAACACTAAACTTGACTTTCCATGATGATTGACATATGTGTGGTGACTTTCACAAAAAGAACGGATGAAAATTAGTGAGTGTCTAGCCACCAGATGAGATTTTGGTCATCCAAAGGATGCAAAACGTCCGCCTCGTCCTTTAAGGGTTAACCAATTAAGGCCATATTTGTTATACTAAGACTTTTTGCAGTCTTATTTCTACTTTCAACTCAAAGATAAACCGCTTTATTTCTTTACTAGAATTTTTTTATAAATTGGTGACAACACCAACTTTTAGAGTTTCATTGTAAGATCACTATTTGAGCATTATTTTTTTTGGTTTCAATTACTATTTTTTTAAATGAATTTTCTAGTAACTAGCATTTTGTCTCAAAATCTGCAAAAGTCTCAATATAATGAATATGGCCTTAATTGTTGAATTCGATGAAAATTCAATTGCAATAGTAAGTACAGTACACTAATGATGATAAATAGTGTTACCTACACTAATTGATTTAAAACAGCCATAAGTTTTTACTTCTAATGAAATTTTTTTACTAACTATAGATACTACAAAGTTTTCCCAACTATAGTGCTAGTAGGATCCATGCAATTCGTAAAAATATTCATGAAGAGTTAAAACTTATAGCATTTCTAAAATAGTTAGTATGGGTAACACTATTTACCATCATTAGTGTAGTACAACTGAAATTCTTCTTCCAAGCTCCAAGTTTTCAGTTGACAAGCAGGTTCTTGAAACTGAGGATTGGACGAGGATCGAGAAGCCTCCAATGAAGTCTACAATTAAAAGATGCCGTCAACCTTTTATAGTTGATGAGAGTCTTCATAAATTTCGAGGCCGATCAAAGAGATGCAAACCGATAGCTATGGGAACTTTGGATCGGCTAGCCCTCCGAGCTAGTCAGCTTTTGGGGGAGGGCTAGACAGTTGTGGGGGGCTAGAGCTATGAATTCCAACCTCCAAGACTCGCATTGATTTCAACAAAAAGCAATTCAGCCCTAACTAGACATCAAGCCTAGCCCTGGCTAGTGGTACAAAAGTGGGGCTAGTGGTACAAAAATTCTAGCCCCTCCGCCCATTTCACACAATGCTAAGGAGGGCCAGAATGGGGGCTAGACCACCCCAATGTAGCCCAGGCTTTGACATCCAAAGTTTCCAGTGGCATTGATCAATGGCGTCTTCGTGGCATGGGGTCGGTGCCAGTGACAACAACAAATAACTTAATTACTTGAGCAGACACCGACGCCCAGCAGCCTTCTTCTGAATGTCACTCTTTGGAACCTGGAGTTCAGTTAAGCTGCTGAAGGCAGACAGTCATCAAACACTGAGAGTCTTTGCATGCATTCCGTACTAGCTAGAGCAACAACAATTTCGTCATTGCTGATCGATCAGTTAGGCGATCGATTCGTTGCAAGTACTTTCCTTTGCATCCACGTACTCCACTGGTGAGTGAGCTTTGATCGATTCAAGTGACGTACARTCCTCAATYARTCTCCACTATTCGATCGAACTTCGATTTCCTTACAGAAATTACTCAGTCTGCGAACTTAATTAATTGCTTTGCGTTTTTATATTCTYAGTGGACTTTACTTGTGTGAATCATGAGTTTACTTGTAGGCAACATAAMAGTGGATTACGCTTCATGAATCTTGCAGATTTAGTTTAGTAGCTTCCACAAACTTTTGTTGCATTGCACCGATTGAAATAAACTCTAGCTCGATTCAGAAACAACCCTTGCTCATCAATACTTTCTCAATTCGAAAACTACCACGATTTATATATATATATATATATTTATTTATTTATTTATTGTCCCAACGAATATATATTGCCTTACTGTGTCATTGCTAAGGGATCCATTCTTGATTCTATTCTTGAGACAGTCCTCAACCTCCACTTTGTAACGAATTCTGCGAACTGATACTCTGCAAACTTGCTGTGAAAGTTGCAAGCGATTGGGTGGAGGCACGAGGCCCCTTCACATAAAGCAAAAACAAATTACAAGTTAAGCTCCCGAAGAAGAGTGAAATGCCAAAGTTTAAGTCCCGGGTGATAAAAAACCAGGGACCAGAGATAATCAAAAGCTAATTGAGTAACAACGCGCTTCTCAAAGTTCTTAATTCTAGTCCTAAAATCTAGACTAATTTCCATCCCAGTATGAATGGTGGAAGACCAGGCCGCTTAGACGATCTTGTTGGCGCTGAAGTCCAAGGTGCTGTATCATACGTTACACTTGTTGACCTAGGCAGGGATGTCCCCGTCACATCACGTCTGGACGTCCGGATGTCCGGACGGACATCTGACGTCAACCCTAGCGTCCGTCAAGATGAAATCAACAACAGAATCGACGACAGAGGATGAAAAATCGTCGATGACGCAACTGAAGGACGGACCTCACGAAGACGCCTTGGAGGGACGTGCCCAATGGACGGTTTCTCTAGATGGTTAAGACTCGCTGGATGGACTTTAGAGACGGCCTCAGTCGATGGTCGATGGTCAACAGCCTCGAAATGGCCGTCCGTGCGCCACGCGCAGTCGACGGACTTCATGCACGCCGTCAACGACATCGTCAGCATTCAGGATGGACTCCGACGCGTCATGACGGACGCGTCATGACATCCGGACGGGAAAAGCCCACGTCACGTCCGGATAGAATTCTCTGGACCCAGGTATGCCAAACAATGAAAGACCTGAAAATATCTCAAGGTTGGGAATCATATGTATATGTATCAAGCCTACCACTAGCCTGCAGACTGATCCTTCTTAGAATAACATCCATAAAATGACGAATATGGGGAACTCTAAAGGGGCTGGAGAAAAGATGGATTCTAGTCCAGATCTAAGTCGCGAATTTGCAATTCCAAAACAGATGGGCTGCAGTTTCTAAGTGAAAACCACAAAGGGGGCAACTCTTTTCTGCTGAAGGAATTCTCAAGGCCAACCAATCGCCTGTGACTACGTCTTTGTTAAGTATTTGCCAAAGTAGCATGGCTGGCTTGCGCGGCCTAGCTCGATGCCACAGCAACTTATAATYAAACTRTCTCAACTCCCGGGTGAAGTTWTGATTAATCATTACTTGCGTCYCTGTCRAGATCTYTTTTTTGCTTCTGAGCCCTGTGGCGTATCCTCTCCTCGTGTACTCAAAAAAGGGTTGCGTGTTGAAGCGATCCTGTGTCTCCCAGCTCCATTCCCCGGGATCCCATGGAAGGTCATGGAGGCTGGCATTTTTGAAATGCTAGACCGTGTCTGGGGTTCTAAGGGGTGTATCAGGGTTATACTCTATGAACCCTCTGGCTATCGCTAACCACAGACAGACTCTTACCGAGATCAGCTTGGTAGTCGGGAAAGGGAGTTGTGTGACATCTTCAATGAGCATCTCTGATCCTGGCTTCTTGGAGTAGCTAACCGTCACCCTTGCTGTCTGATCCTGGAAGAAGACTTGTGAACTTCTACTTGCCTTTTAAAAACCATCCTGTGCTACTTCTTTTTGGAAAAGATCTGGGCTCCCACGGTATGTGGGATATGAGTTTTAATCTTCTCCTTCTCCTGTTCTCGGTGACTGCTCCTTTCTTGGGCAATTTTTGCTGGATTTCCTCCCCTGAGAGCCAATCTTCCTTTATGTGTTCCAGAAATGTTGTATCTGCGTTAACCCTTCTTTTGCCCAGAGGTGCAGTCCAATATTCTGTCCGCAACCGAGCGGTACGTTTTCAGCTTCTTGAATCAATGGGTTCCCAAATAAGGGTTGTTGTAGTAGCTTTGACAAAATCTGTGGCTGTTGCAGGATGAGGTTCCTCCGAACTGCTATGAAGGCTTTCACACAGGCTGTGACCATCGGCGAGTGATTCTCATATTTTAGACCCCTGCTGAACAGCAACCATGATGGGGAGCGATGCCATTTGAAGTCCGCCAGTGGTCTTCCTTGGTCTAGACGATATCGCATGAAAATCTTCCAAGGATCTCCACCTGGTGATAAACTCCTAACCACTAGCTTGGCAAGAAGAGCTTGGGTTTGCAAGTATGGGTCAAGCAGTCCTAAGCCTCCTTCTTCTACCGGGAGGATACAGGTGGACCACCTTACTTGAGCTGGTGTTCAGCTGCCTACTGTGCCTGTCCAAAGGTACTGAGTGATTAATCCTCGGATTTTGTCACAAACCTTGGAGGATAAACCGCAGCAACCAACAGGCCGCTGTGTACCAACAAGTCACGAGCAAGACTTGGTTACAAATGAGGACTCTTCCCGCTTGCAAAACTGTTTTTGAAGCCCAACTGCACAACTTCTTTTTCAATGTTTCGAGTAGGGRTTCCGTGTTTGCATCCTTGGGTAGTTTGTAACCTACCAACGAACCTTGGTAACGCATGCCTTCGCCCTGTGGAACCCAATTAAGCCCGAGTTCCGCTCCMAGTCAAACCTTCTTGGGTTCCGTGAAGCCCATATCGCGTTTGATTTCTCCCAATTCACTTTGGAGCCCGAGGTTAAACAAAATAATTCTAGCAACACTTTGACTCGTCTCAAATTCTACTTTGACCCTTGAACATAAAGGAAGGCGGCGTCTGCAAACGCAGCATCTGTGACCATTTTGCCATTCGGTAAACGCAGACCCTATATTCCGTACCTCAGATCTTCAAGCATAAACCCTAAGGAATCAAAGACTAATATAAAGATGAATGGAGTGAGGGGGCATCCCTGCCGGACTGATCTCGACAGTTCAAAATCCTAACCGAGTTCGCCATTCACCAAGACTGCAGATTTGGGGCTTCTGTATAATGACATTACTGCTGTAATGAAGTCCGGGTGGATATCCCTAGTTCTCATCACGTCTCGCATGAAAGGCCATGATATCCTATTGAAATCTTTCTCGAAATCGAGGAGAAGCATCGTAATATCCTGACCTGTTTTTGTTGCGTATTTCACCGATTCTTGCGCGAGGAATATATTGTCTATAATTCTCCGTCCTCTTACATAACCTGTCTGATTTGGTCGTATGATTTCCGGGAGTATGACCTGTAATCTCCGAGCCAGGATTTTGGCCACAATTTTATAAAATGAGGGTAAGAAGGTGATTGGTATGAAGTTTTTGATTTGGGTAGTATCGCCTCTTTTCGGGATGAGGGTGATGATTCCCCAGTTGTGTTTGGAGGTGAGATCGCCCGCCAACAGCACATCTCTTACTGCTTCTAGCAGATCCTGCTCTACCGCCTTTGTGCAGTCTTTAAAGAAAAATGTTGGGATGCCATCCTCTCCCGGGGCATGACCTGAGGTGAGATCCAATATGGCCTCCTGCAGTTCCTGTAACGAGACCTCGCCGTGTAAACCCTGGTTTTGTCTATTCGATACGTCCCGGGGGATGCTCAGCATGACTCTCTCTCTCGCCCGGATGATCGCTCAAGTTTTCTTCTCCTTTGTGTATAACACCCTATAGTAGTCTGTAATCATCCCGAGCTTCTCCTTCCGATCTGTGATTAGTGAGGCGTTCACCTGGATTTGAGGTATGTTTATCCTCCTCTGGACATCCTTGAAAACTTGGAAGAATTCCTTAGTGCAGCGCTCCCCATTTTTCAGCCACTTCGAGGAGAGCCTGTGGTATTGAGAGTCCAGGGCGTCTAATGTGATGTCTTGTAAGTTTGTTTGTTCTAAGTTAAACCGGGCTGCAGCTTCTGCGTCTTCGGGCGTGTCCTGTAATACCCGCTCTGCTTCTCTAAGGAGCCGCAGTGATTTGTTCTCTGCCCGGAATCTCATGATCTTAGCCTCCTTCTGGATTTTCACTACCTCGGTGTGGACTCTATTCTGCCCTTGTGAAATCCTGTCCAGACTTGGTAGGGCCCGATCTGTCTCAACTTTGTCTCTCCATGCTGTACTCAACCTGACCCTATCTTCTGGTTTCTTGAGGGTACCGCACCTGAAGGGGACCTGTTTTGGTCTCTTGTTCTCTGCAGAAAACATCTTGAGCTGAACTGGAGCATGGTCTGAAATTTTGGTAATCAGGTGGTGTACAAGGTGACCTCCTTGCTCAGTGAGCATGGCGGATATGTATATCCGATCAATATGAGCCATACGGTGCGCAGCACCCTTCCGGCTGTTGTCCCAGGTATACTTGAGGGTGGAACTTTTATGGATTAAATCTTGCTCCCAAGCATCCACCAGTCCGTAATGGTTTGGGAGTCTTGACCATGCAGCTTTCTCATGGCGATTCGGGGTGGTGCAGGAGAAAGAGTTTTCAGTTCTGTCCGTCTCTTGTTCCACCATGTTCAAATTTCCCGCTAATATGAAAAAATCACCTGCAATGTTGGCGTCCACCAGATGTTTCCAGAATTCCGTCCTATTGGAGGATGAGAAAGGACCATATACATTGATAATCGTCAATGACCTRCCCGAATCTATCTTTAAAGATGAAGACTAGGCTCTTCCGGCTATGAGAATCACTTGGTCCATGACCCTGCTTACGAGTGTTTTGGAGACTAGGATGATTGTCCCGGCTCTCCATCGTTCGACTGCGCCTTGGGTACGCTGTCGGGTAGAGAGGAGCGCGCTTTGGGAATACGCGAAGTATCTGGCTGCAACTGGGAATAGTTCGCTAAAGAGTTCAGTCAAGTCTTCAGTCTTCAATCTTCAATCTTGGGGGGGTCCTCCATCGTTGACATCTCCATCTCCGCTGAGGCCGAAGGTCGTGAGTCTAGGCCGGATACTCTGACCCTTTTTGAAGCCGGGCATGGGGAGGCTTGTTGGCCTGGATGCCAATCCCCTTTGTCTACTTCATTTGTCTCAAGATTGTACAAAGCAGCTGAATCTTTCAGAAGCACATTCGCTTTGATTCTGCCTTTGCTGTGTTTAAGTGTGGCTATGAATGATGAATCCATTCAAGACCATGAGAGTTTCCTCGCTGCTTTGGTGTTCTCATGGACACGGATGATGTCCAGGATCGTGAGTTCCTGCGCATCCCCTTTGTTGTCCCATCTCCCGAACCATGTGACTGCATCCCAGTTGGTTACTGCGATCGGTTCTCTCAGCACTTCCCGAGCGTATTCCTGAAGGGCCGTGAGTATGGTGCCTTTGATGTTATATGGTGTGAGCCCTTCTCTCTGGAATTCTACTGATAATGGGGTCGGGATGGCACATAAGCGGTCTGCTCGCATTGCGAGAAGGACCTCCATATCCCTGCGTTGTGTCCGGGAGAAGATTGGCCATACTGAGAGGAATTTGGATGACCTATCTTCATTTCGAGGAAGGAAGATTTGGAACGTGCTGTCTAACTGTTCCTCTGACCATGATGCCCACTATTCCTCGGGAACGTGTATAGAAGAGCGACTGGTTTTTGAGCGTTCCTCCTTACTGGTGTCACCTTCAAATAGGCTCCCATTTCTGGCTCGCTTCTCCTGGACTTGCTGTGAAAGGGAGAGCGGGGGGAAGTCTTCCTTGAACCGAGACTGCGTTGGGCATTTGATCATTGGAGGAGCAGGGGTCTCTTCAAAGATCACTTGGATCACTGGAGTCGGGGGATTCTGTTGCAGAGCGGGGTTTACCTGCATTATCCTCTTCAAACTCCATCGTTCAGTGGGGGCCGACTGACCTGTTTGCTGCTTCCCGAGAAACTGTACACTCGGCGTCGTTGGTGGGTCTTCAATCGGCCTGGGATCCACTGCCGTTGGGGTGCTAAATGCGTCTCTCCTTATTGATTCATCTCTACACTCTCGCTTGATCTCCACCCTCTTCTCAATCATGTTGTCACCCTGTCTTTCTCTAGTAACCTCGATGGAGGTGGCTTGAATGAAAGTTTCCATTCTTGAGAGCAAGGAGGTCTGGCCTGGTGTGGAGGCCTCGTTCTGCTGAATCCTAGAGGGTTCCGTCTCTTGACGAACTGCTGCACCTTTAGACTGCCGGGAGCGAAGCGGCTGTGCATACAGTACCTTACTGCTTCTGAATTCCGCCACTACAATCTCATCCGAAGCTGCCCCATGTGGACGCACTTTGGAGAGCGCAATTGTAGAGTCTGACTGATGCGTTTTCTCCTTTCTCTTAGGCTATGAACTTCTCCCCAAGTGTTGGGCGTCCAACTGCAGGTCCCGAGTACTAGGGGTGTCACATAGGGCTAATTGTTTCTTTCCATCCCAACCCTGATCTCCTTTAGCCTTGACATTCTGGCGCTTGGGGCTGGGTGCCTTGAAGTCTACATCCCGATTCTGTTGAAGGGTGGAGCTGGTTTTGTAATACTGACTTGTTTAGGCGTAATCTCAGGATTAGTGGGGGGTCTAGATCCATCTATTGTCCTTCGGCCTCCTGCTGCGTAAAGGTCGTGRCCCTGTCTCCTACTACTGTTTCTGCCTCGATTGTGTCTGCTGCCTCCTGCATGATGACGTCTGTGGTCAACCTGCCTTGGTCTAGTCTCTCCGAGAATGAATTAGGCAGCCTGTCTCTCAACATCCCTCGCTTGAACTGCTTTCCCCGCCTGTTGCTAATTTTGAGCTCGAGTTGTCACCGCTACTGAAGCCTTAGCCTGCCACTGCAGCTTTTCTTTCTCACTCTGAGGCAGTTTCGGCTTCTTTTTGGATTTCACCATTGTGAACCTGTCTTGATCACCCTGCTTTGCTGCTAAGTTCTGAGTCTTCTTCTGCTTAGCCTGCTTGGCCGGTTTGGCTGGCGGAGTTTTCGTTTTGTTCAATGGGCATTGGATGGCTGAGTGTCCAAAATTCCGATACCTACTGCACTGGTCCGGTAGACCCGAGTAGCTGACCTCCTAGCTTTTGGGAGCGAGGATTCCCGAACCATCTGGCAGGTGCAAGAGGATGCAGCCCGGTAGCTTAGATATTTCTAGGACTCGTATAGTGATCAGAGGACCCCCTAGTCTCTTTAGAGCCAGGTCTTTGCTTTCCACCATGAGAATTTCTCCAATTTTAGCTGCTATCGTCTGCAGCCATGCATCAGTTGCAAGGACCGGGTCTAATCCTGGGAATTGGACTCTTATGATGTAGCCTGTGTGGAGAGAGGAGAAGGAGTTCTCGGGAGAGAATTCCGTTCGTCATGAGAAGAGTTGCAGCGTTTTGCCTTCCCCGGTTATTGTGCGCTGAGTTGCTGCTGCCACTTCTTCTTCCTTCGTGGTGAATTCTGCACGGAAGAATCCTTGAGCTAAGTTCTGGATAGTAACCAAGGTGCTGTCAAACCTGCTTTTTATAAGTTTTACAATTGCTGTATAGCCTAGGGATTGTCCCACAGCTCTACCAATTAGAAGCTTCCCATGCAGCTCTGCTTGGGCTTGCTGTATGCTTTGGATTTGATCCTCTTTGAATTCGAGCTCAAGAGACCAGTCCTTTTCAATATTCAGGTGGTCTGCTGTTTGAGTAGAGACCTTCAAACTCTCTGCTATATTGGGGTTAGGATTTCCCGAAACGACCAATGCTAAACTGGGGTGTTGATTAGGGAGGCGCTCCCTCGCTGGGGCAACCAACTGTTGGGTTGCTGAGGCTTTCCAGCCTGCTCCCAGTTCCTCTGGGAGCGCTAAAACTAGTGCATTCTCCATAAGTAGTCGAATTAACAAAACCTGACACTGTAGACCTAAACGTGCGGGTGACGGCGGTTGCGCCCAAACTAAGCTAGTCTATTGTCTAAGAACCCAGGAACCGGGTACTGTAGCACGAAGAAAGACTGACACTAGCAAATCCGACCTTTGCAATCAGGTACTGACTCTTCTCTGACTAAAAGGACGACAGAAACTTTAACCTAACCCTAGACCTGGAAACCCTAGAAAGACGGAATGGGACAAGAATCACACAATCTGAGCAGCAATCACCAGGAACGCAGCATCTGACTGAGTAATGTTGACCACAGACCTTGCGCCGGAAGCTGGAGGAACCCTACAGGCGGTTTCAACAGTAATTACGAAAACTGCCACTGAAARCGCCTCRAAGCTCCTCCCGTGTCGTACTAACTCCCCAAAATGATTCAAACAACTCTCCTCTCAATCCGTACGCAGTCCAAAATCCCAAGCGGGTGGAAGCGCCTCAAGAATCAAGTCGAAAATTTGAAAAAACCCTAATTTGGTGGAGGTGCGCCCTTTCTGTGACAACCAGGAACCTATGGGGGAAGGTGAGAATTAGCGAACTTGCTTAGCGGGGTTTTAAAAAAAAATTGAATGGGCTTACTTTTGTGAATCCCATGCTTTAGGAATTTGTATGCAACAGTTGGTATTCTATGTCAATTTTGAGCTTCTAAGAGCATCCCCACCAGGTGTTCCGTATCCCTTTTCTCTATTTGTTTTTGAGACCTCATATATAGATGAGACCCGGCGAGTTCTCCAAATGAGGGAGCAACTCTTTGAAAGTTTTGTAAAATTTAGGGATACAAAACTTGGAAAAGCATGGTGCGGTGAAGGTTCCGTATCCCTATTTGTATTTGAGGTCCTCTCCCTAAATTTTTAGAGGTAGGGAACTCATTGGTGGGGTTGCTCTAACTTAACCCTTGAAGTCCTCTTCCTAAATTTTTAGGGGTAGGGAACTCATTGGTGGGGTTGCTCTAACTTAACCCTTGAAG